>APFE031630239.1:0-15078 GCA_000404065.3 Pinus taeda | reverse complement strand
CTAAAAACAGAGTGGAGGTGATGGCGAGAACACGACCAAGGCTCAAAAGCTGACGATAAGGCATTCACAATGGTTATTTACCGGTTCATTTTTTAATGAGCTTAAATGATGGGGGAAACATTTGCTCATGACTTATGTTTATTTTTTAACGAGCTTGGACAATGCACTAAAACTGCTTGTGGAGGGTTTATTTTTTAATGAGCTTGAACTCTGCGACAACATTGCTCGCCAGTCGTATGATAAGGATGTCTCATTCAAGATGCCATTTTTTATGGGGCTTGCACCTTTTGAAGCTTTGCCCCGGAGCCTCTTGCATGCATGCTAGGAACAAGCAACTACGCCTCTCTACTTAACTACTAATATCACCACCAAGGCTAGGTAGGAAATTTTTCCTTTACTTTTCCGGTGCCCAGGTGGCCCCTGCAAAGATGAATGGTTTCGGCCACTCACCCGACCTAGGCAGTTGAAGTCAGCAGAATCATAGAGATAACATTAGATAGCTGTTTCTCGCTTGCTTACAAAAGGTTTGAATGCCCCCAGGTATAGTAAACAATTCCCAAGTTACCATGAAAGTTCCATCCGCGTAGCAGACAGAAAGCTCCCTTGGCGATGTCTACCGAAATAGACAAAGGTGAGTGGTGCAGATGCATTCCACTCACATAAATTTACCGAAGGTATCTTATTCGAACCTGATCCCATTTTCCTGTAAGGACGGGTTCGTCAGACTAGTCATATATCCCTCACGGAAATCCACTCTATACCCAAGAATTTCCTGCCGAAATAGACCAGGGTGCATGCCCCCTGGGTTTCAGTCACATCTTCCTTAATCACTCACGCTCATCAGGTGGACGGACTAGAGATCAATGAGGTATTTCTTGCATGAAAAGACCATTTAAGGATGGCATTTGACTATTTGAGATGTGTAAACTGGGGAATGACATTTGGTATACGAGCTTGACCATTCTGCCTTCGTGCGGAAAGCACATTACTCTAGAGAGTGAGGAGACGATGGCTCCGATGCAATAAATATAGTCGCGTCCAAGGAGTATATTATAATCCAAGGGACCTTGAACTACCATCACGTTCATGTGAACGGTTTTCCTTCTCAATGTAATGGGCACATTTGGAAGGATCCCTAAAGGTCGACTGGTTCCCTTGTCGAAGCCTATCATATTTCTCATTTTAGCCAAAAGCGATGGCGAACCAGGCACTTTCCAAGCATTTGAGGAAAGGATACTCACAGAAGCCCCTTCATCAATGATGGTACCAACCATGACCATTCTGTAAGCTTGTACAATGATTCTGAATGGTATACCCGCTGGTAAACAGGGTCTTCCTAGTAGATTCCAGTCAAAGGAAATGACTAGGTTGCCTGGTGGTGGGACCGAATAGACGGCCGGATATGACTCTGATGAACTTCATTCCCGCGATAAAGGAACGGGAGGACTGACCCAAGTTCATCGGAGTCTATGTTGATGAAAAGAATTTGAATGGTGTCATTCTCTTTCTCTTCAGTGACGGTATCATTCGAAGATGAACACTCTGAAGGCAAGACCGGGTCAACTGTCATATCAACCCTTTGACGTTCATCTAGTATGGATTCAGAGGGTTCATTTTCAATGATAGACGCTTCGACCGACCATAATGACGGGCTAGCCGGATTTTCAACCGATGGAGGACTTGGCAAGAGTTTTTTATATCCAGGAGGAAGTCGTAGCGGTGAAACCAAACGATCATCCAAAACTCTTTTAGCCTCATCAAGGAAGGGACAATGGTGGATGGCATGATTTCCTTCACACAACTTACAAGGAAATCTGGGATTCCTTCTTTGTCCATGTGCTTCACTTTCAGTGGTTGATGGTGATCATTCAACATGATCGCTAGAGGTTGATGCTACTGGATTGTGCAAACGAGGAGACTAGTCCCTTAAGATCTAAGGGATGCATGGAAAATCTCGGTGATAGTGGTCTCCATTGCAAATGACACAAGGAGATTTAGGTTTCAATGGTGCAGTGTGAGAATTTTTGCTAGGCGATGTTTTGTTGCCCCCTTTCGATTTTGGTTCCTTTTTCTTCTTTTCCCTTTTCTCTTTCTGCTTCTTCTTCTTCTTAGTTACTTGATTTTTAGCTTTATCGGCTTTATCAAGCAAAGAGGAAGGAGGAGAGGTAGAATCAGACAAAGTAGAAGGTTGGGAGGAAACTCTAGTGTCGTCTAGTTGTTGATTTGACTGTTTAGGAATTACGGGATTCTGAACGATAGAGGTAGAGAAGAGCCAGACAGGAAAATCAATTGTCAACCCTGGAAGTGACAAAGTGGCCATATGGGGTGCACCAACATCTCCCCAAGAGGAGAAAGGACTAGGATTTCCTCCAAGGGGAAATACTTGGTTGGTAGACTCCATTTTCTCAACCTGGAGATCAGTGGGGGAATTTGTGATGTTATTCCGATTTAAAATAAATTTTTAGACGCTTTGACACAAATTGTTTTTTCAATTTTAGAGATTCGAGAAAAAACAAAAGATGACTCTAGTCGCCTTCGATTTTTATTAAGCCTGAAGTGACAAGTGCTCAGAGGACCTTTTCCTTTAAGGAGTCTGAAAAGGAGAAAAATGGACTTCTCTGGAGATCTAAGCAGAGAGGATTACCAAACCAATCACAAAACTGCAGAATACTTTTTACGGTACGGCAGTCAATCTCCCTGAATGTTGTTTTCAATGCATTGCGATCGATAGGGTGGCAGAGATGGATTCCTAAGGATAAAGGATGTATCCTATTGTGGTCGCCCAATATATAATCAACAGTACATGGGAGCACAAGTCCGTACTGGAAATTTTCATATCAGAGTGGAGGAATCACCCAACCAACACTGAAAGCAACAGTTACCAGGTTTTACGATGCCAAAATACGTCTCTAGCCTAGACCTCTAGTTGTTTTACATTAAGTTCCAAAGCGTTGTTAGATTCATTGAATTTATTTTAAGTTGATCTTTCTTAACAATTTTCCTTTCAGGCTCACCACGTGATGTGTATATAATTCCTAAAATGCAGTCTAAGATGATAAAAAAATGTTTAATCTTCTTTCAACAATGAAAATCCTAGCTACTAAGGGAAGAAAGTCAAGAATCTTTTCTTCACATAGCATAGAGCACATGCTAAATGCATAGTCCTCAATCAAACCAAGCAATCAAAATGCAAATGCACATGCATGTATTTGTTTTCAGCCTTCTTAATGTATGAATGATGTTAAGAAAGCTACGTGCAAAACTGAATTACTTTTAAAGCGATAGTATTCAACAAAATTCTTTTTCAAAATGAAGTGAAAGCAAGAGAGACACTTTGCGATTTTGAAATGGAAATTTCTTTTCGACACTTTAAAACTATTAATTCAAATCCTATGCAATAGTAACTGTATAATTGACTATCAAGAACAATGGGATTGTTTTCTAAAACTGAAAACGATAGCTACGACACAATCAGATCTAGAGACGACAGTTTGACTATGCTACTTTTTTGAAAAAGATAATTGAAAACGACGCACAATACATAAAAAAACATTTACAGTTCTTTGCACTAAGGAGACAAAATAATGAAAGAGAAGGGGGTTTCATAGAAGTACACTAACTACAGACAACAAAAATCCTGGATAGGACTGAAAACAGTGAGAAAAAACCACAGTCTGAGGGTAAAGTTAACCCTCCCTGACCATCGCACCTGTTACACAGTGAAACCAGTATGCAACGCACCTACTGCACTTGGGAAGTGCGATGCATACAGACTGCCTTGAAGGCAGCGTGCGATGGTACCAGTGCGAGACTTCAAACAGGTTTTCACTCATAGTTTGCAATCTAGTTCAGGTGTTTAGGCCAAACAAGTAAAGATCAGTGTATGTAAAACACAGGGGTGATCTAAAGAGGTTACTAGAGCCACCACTTAGGGAAATTAGATTGCTTGCAGATCCATTGTTTAATTCATAAACAAAAATCAGAGATAGACTGAAGCAACATTGGTCTACTTTGCATTTGTATAACAAATGCAGTTCGAAGGCTAGTTGGCTTGACTTCAGGCTCCATCTGTAAGTTTATAAAAGAAACAAGGATATATAGGCTAACAAGTAATCTAGTCGCTCCCCACTGGAGTCGCCATTTTGTTACTAGGAAGAGTGTCCACTCGGATGCTGCTATTCCCACTAAGATGGATGTCTATCTTAGAAACAAACAAGTAAAGTCTACTATTGTTTTCTTTTATGGAAATAGACAAGAGGAGAACCAAGAAGACCAACCTGAGTCTTGCACTTGATTTCCTCTCCTTCTTGATAGAGCTTCGTTGCTTCTTCTTCGTTTTCCCATCTTAAAGAGAACCTGTGGAATCACAGCAACATACTACTATCGAAGAAACAAGGATCTATATCTATAAATAACATAGGATCAGATGTATGTTAACCATATAAATGCATATATAGACAAATACACAAAAATATGGAAGAAAACAAGAATAGCTTTATTAAGATGAAAAGTAGCAAGAGGATTACAACCATATGCTCTGACCCAGCATCATCCTCCAGCTAGGAAGCCCTTCTTCACCTCAAGCAAAGCTTAGATCACCCAACATCGTGAAAGTACACCAGAAAACCAACAACACTTCTCTATAAGATACAAAATTCTAGCCTCTGGATCTCTGTGATGAGGGATCCATATATAGATGATTACAGAGAGGTGAGTCATCTTCTGGGATCTTAATTAGTGTCCTCTCTTTGATAGTTCCTACTTCCACTTGGAGAATGATGATCTCTTACTCATCTCTGGTCAAAAATAGAGAGGCAAGTGTCAGAGAGGAAGCTTCTGGAAGATTCTATGATCTTCCACCTCGCATTTTTGTCCCTGCAATTTTTCCATTCCCAACCATCGCACCCTACAGAGAGGAGCAGATCAGTATGCATCGCAACTTGTACACTGGGAAGGTGATATGCATCACACCCTCTGCATTGAGCTTTTAGTATGGTCCAGTGTTGACCATTTATGAGCAGTTTTCAGTGGAGAACTTCTGGGAGATGATGTAATCAGTTGACCTTTTTCCTTTAAGCAGTGAAGCAACACTTTTAGGGACTTGGGAGCCCTCAGTTTATGGACATTTAAGTGCCCAAAAATGTTTATAACAATAAGGGCCATGTTATGTAAATAAAATTCTGCCAACTTCGCCTTGTCCTCTGCTGAACTGTGCTCTCATAAATCCATGAACTGCCTATAGTCCTCGAAAGGCATGGTGCCTCTCTGTGCCAAGGTCTTGATCTAGAATTGTAGACACTAGTCTTTGAGATACATTCCATATGATTTGGTTTTTTGTCTACATTGTAGTGCCTCCATAGCCCAGCTGGCCGTACATGCTAACTAGATTTTCTTTTCTTGAAACAGTTTTCTTAACATTGCAGTCTCTACCTGGGTTTCCCTTTCTTGCAGCTGGGTTCTTGGAATTTCAATGTCTACCTAGGTTCCTCCTTCTTGTAGCTTTTTTCTTAACTATTCATTCTCTATTTCTAGGTGAGATCTTCTAATTGCTACCACATGCCTTATAGTTATAGCTCTCTACCCATCTCTCTAAGTTTGCTCTCCATGTGGCCAATGTCTTCCACCCCTTTGGACTTTACAATTGCATCCATCTGTGGCTCCTTACTCTTTCTTTTTCCAGCTCAAAGAAAAGAGGAACTGAAAAATTTTGTGGGATGATTTTCTCACATTCTAGAAGGTTGTAATAAGAGACTAAATTGGACTGGGGGTCTGATTCTTTGTTTCTATCTCTCCTTGCTCTGTTTCTTCAGCTTTCTCCTCCTCTATCTTGGTTTCTTCCTTCTTTCCTTCTTGTTTTTCTAAGTCACCAGTTTCTTCACCTTCTCATAAAACCTCCTATAATTTTGTTTATGCTTCCTTGGAAAACCAACTATGGAAATGGAGAGAATTTTTATTTTTTTTTAACAAAGAGACAGAGACTTTGTTTTTTCCAACCATAAGCAACAATTGTTTATGAATTTCCTCCACCCAATAGTGGTATTATTTTGCTCAAAAGCTAAACCACTGTTAGCATATTTTGATATTCAATGGAGGTATGCCAAGAAACTATTTCTGTAGCCTGAGAATTGTGCTAAAAACCATGTTTTTCCTCTCCAAAACAGCTTACTGACCCTCCTGTAGAACCTGTTACGGCTCCTGTAGAATGTCGATAGTAGAAAAATGGTTGAAAACGATAAAGGATGATGATTTTGAGGTTATGGTGGTGGTATAGAGCTTACTGTGGCTAAGTGGACGAGGATGAAATGGAAGAAAAGGTGGTGAAGGAGTTTCGAGGAGGCATACTTATGTTTTCTTTGAGATATTTCCACTGATGGTGAGTTGGAAAAAATGTGCGTTAGCATTATTTGGAATGTTGGTCCCTACTGAAGTGTCATCATGACATTTTATGCCACCTTCCTACAATCATTTCCATCATTCGCGTTGGAGTTTAAAATTATCCGCCACTACCTGTTCTGAGATTCTTATGAGTTGACTGGAGACACGTGCAGAGTGAAATCCAGCTGAGCATTGTTGAATTGGATGAGGGTAGCCAATTAGCTGGCCACCGATCTAGTTTAATCTCAACCATCCCATTTTTTCATGCAGTTTTGGATCATATAGATGCAACAGAGAAGCGGGTAGACACTTACCTTTAGGTCAAATGTGTTTGCTGTGAGGTGCCACAGCCTTTCTTTTACAGCTACATGCTCATATTTAGTTGTTGCATGTCTGTATCCTTTGTTGTATGCTTTCTGTTGTATGATGTGTGGCTGTTTATCTTGTGCAGGTATCTTCTAGCTTAATTTTATCTTCAGGAGTCTGCTTCAACCTTTAGATTTTCACCCTCATGCTACTGATGCTAGATTTCAATGGGAGAGTGACTTGTTTTGTCCATGTCTTCCAAACGATAGACTGGATTGACCTAGAATTTTCTAAGCATGTTTCCATCATCATTATGCACCTCCCATAGGAAAATTGTGGTCAATGGAAGCACACATTTCAAGAAAAACTGAAAATGGTTGAAGGCGATGGTGGTCGATTTCTTGGAAACCATGCACTGGAATTGGCTAAAATTTCTTGGGCATGTTACCATCATCCATATGCATCTCCCTATGAAATATGTTTTTAAATGGATGCACGGATATGGAGAAAATGTAAAAATGGATGAAGGTGATGGAGGCCAATTTCTTGGTAGCCATGTACTGGAATTTCCTGAAATTGCTTGAGCATGTTCCCATCATCTATATGTAACTCCCCATGAAAAAAATTTAAATGGATGCATGGTTTTCAAGTTAGAGAAGAAACAAATTTCTGCTCTATGTATTTTTGTATCAGAGCATCCTACGGTTTTTGGACAAAAAAAATGAGCTTGTGCTGTAATGCAGACTTGGAAATGATGGAAGAGAGGTTTGAAGACTATAAGAGGATTTATAAACCTTTTAATGAAGCTTCCCTATTCCCCAAACTGCTTTTAAAATCCATTTCTAGCTCTTCGTAATTTTTACAGGAGCCTCCTGTAGAAAACACAGTTTACAGAAAAGAAGCACAGTGAGGTGGAAAGAATGTCAAGAATGATGGAGAAAGGTGAGTGAAGGTAGGATAGGTGCTATTATTGGTTTCAGAGCCTTCTTGGTACCTGCTGCTGCTTTTGGTACCTGCTGCTGCTTCTTGAAGTCCTTCTGCAAACCTGCAAAACAACTAGAAATTCATTTTTTTCGTTTTTTGTTTCTTTTTTTTTGAAAACAACTGGGGCGCCTAAGGGAGGTTTTCACCCTAATTGCCTGCCCTGGGTGCCTCCAAGGGAGGTTTTCACGTAGGGATCTTATTCTCTTTTCTTTTTTCTTCTTTCCAACCCATTGATTGCCTCATGGAGGTTTTCAATCAATGTGCAATTCTGAGGTGCCTCTGAGGAGGTTTCACCTTAGATTTTTATTTTTTCCTCTTATTTTTCATTTTTTTTCTTTTTCTCTACCCTACCCTACTTGAAAAACAAAATTATTTTCAATTAGAAGAATACTTCCAATGGAGCCATGTGCACATAGAGATGATAGACAAAATGATGTCGAGGCTTGAAATGTATGCTTTGACATGTATCTGGATTTCAGAGACCAAATGATTTGACTTTGAAGGTGTTATCACAAAATCAACCCCTGATAGGCTGTTGAACAGGAAGACCTTGCGTAACTCTTTCAAACCAACTTTTGGCTGAGGCTTAGCCTCCTCAGCCCGAGAGAGCTCTCTCAAAGGGTTAATGATATTGATTAAAGATATGGATAGATGGCTAACTCTATGGTTTGTGATTTTAAAGGTTTATAGGTTGAAAGATGAAGGCTGGCTACCATTAGGCTATGGAGTCAAAGTATGTTTTAGTACCTAAGC
Source organism: Pinus taeda (assembly GCA_000404065.3). Taxonomy (NCBI): domain Eukaryota; kingdom Viridiplantae; phylum Streptophyta; class Pinopsida; order Pinales; family Pinaceae; genus Pinus; species Pinus taeda. Next base: position 6,660 of record APFE031630239.1, on the reverse strand, counting down.
AAGATCAGCTTAAAATGAAAGTCAAGGCATAGAGAGTTTTTATACATCAACAAAACAAAGATACAATGCAAGGAAACACAGTTTATAAATACATGAAGGAAGTTAGAGCATCATTGATGAGTTCTAAGTAACGTGTATTCATACCACTACAAGTAAGTGAAAGAGGAAATCCATGAGGCAATAGGACATTAAAAATCTCTTTGAATCCTGAGTAGTGAAGCCAAAACATTCAACCTAGCATGGAAGTCAAGGCATTATAGAGTTCAAGTGCAGAAATGAAAATATAAAACAGTGAAACACAATTAGTTTATCTATGAAAGAAGTCAGAGCATCATTGATGAGTTCTGAGTATCATAAGTAAACACCACTACAATGTAAGTATTGGAAGATTCCATCAAAATAAGAACATAACGGAACTCTTCATGAATCTTGAGTTGTCTAAGTAGAAACTCTACATTAGGTTGAAAATATACATAGTCTACACATAGAGCAGCAGCTGAGCCAAAAAGTCTCCAACCCTTTGCTAATTCAACCTCTTGCTTTATATATAGCCTTTACAATATGGATTCCCTCATCCCTTATCAAGAGAATTTGAATTTTCTATGAGTGACACCTATTCTAACCATAAAACAAACTATTAAATACAAATGATAACTAACTAGCAGTCCTGGAGACCTAATACAACTAGGAGTGTAACTCCTTATTATGATTACAACAACCTTATCTAAACATTTAAAGCATTCTTTGACAATTGAAACCTCATGAAGTCAAATTTGATGAAGCCTCCCATGTTGTCACCTGACTGCTAATGACAAACCCTACAAATTAGGGAACATGTTTCCCTGTTTTTAGGTATAGGATCTTTGAAAATTAGCACGTGGGACAGAGCCTTTATCTTCTCATCCATGACATATTTTATGAAACTGAAGGAATTTTTTAAGTCCATGAAGTCTAGAACAAAAACCCCTCTTGGTTTTTTAAAACACTGCTCCAACTATCCAGAATCTGTCCTTGAAAAACACATGTATAACAAGAAAAATCTGTTCTCTGAAATTAGGGTTTCAAAGAAAGCTTAGTATCTCCCAACTGATAACACTTGTGAATAAAGTGAGATAGGTTATTTTATCTAGAGAGTTTATTAAGAGAAAAATCCCTCAGAATTCCAAAATACCTTTTCCTGTAACCAGAAACTGTTCTTGAAAAAGACTGCTAAAACCAGAAGACAAAGCTTGACTTTCAGCAGTTTCATAGCGCAAGTTTAACCATAAATTCCTCCCACCTCAGAACGAATTTGAAGAAACTGAAATATGTTTTTGTAGTGCAATATGTTAGGAAGAAAAGCTTCTTTCCATTTTCAAAATTGAGTTCTCAGCTGCTTAGGAAACCTTATGGAATTTGAATAGTAAAAGAAAAAAACAGAGTCTTTTATGCTGAAACAGGCTTTTTCAAGGGTTTTGTAGCGCACTATGAAAACTCCTAGTTCAGTGAAAATTCTAGGTTTTACACTACGAAAAATCCTAGGCACTTTTGTAGTGCATGAAAACCTTGACACAAGTTTGACACATGGAATTTATGTGTGATGTGGGACCAATGATGCGCAAGAACGGTGTGTTGACCCCATTTGACCATAGGAACAAGACTCTTTTCTAGATCTTAGACACTAAAGCAACCATGGAAAGACTAGACCAAGACTAATAGCAATCCTTTGGAATAGAAATGATGCTCAAAATTTAGAAATAATTTCTTAAGTGATAACAAAATGGATCAAGCATAGTTTAGGAAGAGAGTACTATTGCAACTTAATGACTATCGGGAACCATATTTGAATATAGTTTTGATTTCCTTGGTCCTTTTGCTAATATGGATCATTCTTCATGTCTTCTTCTATCATGACCTTCACATCTTCCTCTTTTTGTTGATTTTTCTCTTGAATACATGGAGGATTTGATGGTAACCACGAGGGAGCTCTCTCGAGCTCTGATTCAGATGTCTTCTCTTCATTAAGTGCAGCCCATGGTTCTTTGAGCTTATCTTTTGCATCTTCTTCTGTTGGATGTGGTCCTTCAATGATATCAATATAATCTCTTTTTGCCAATACTCTTCCTGAGCTAGGGTGAATATCATTGAGCTCAAGACGATTTGTTTGGAAGTGTTGTACCTCAACATTATAATTGGGTTTAGCTACTCCAATGTGCGAGTTGGAAATGGTGGTTCCCCACCACATACTTGTTGAGCCTGTCGGTTGTTTAGCTTCACGTTCAATTGTGCAGACATTTGGGGTTGCCTTAATGGAGCAGGAGGCAATCGTCATGGTTGGACAGGTGGTAGAAGGATAAAGAGCGAGAGGATAGTTGTAATGGGGCCTCCACCCGTGATGAGATGCATTCCACTGAGGTTGCGGCTGAGCATAGGGCTGAAATGAATGGGTGGCTAGTTGGGCATGATATGGAGATGTGAAGGACCAAGGAGGAGGTGTGGACTGGGAAGGATGAGCAGGGGGGCCAAGAAGGTATGGATGTGAGTTGGCTGGGGTTGTAGTATGCCTAAGATGCCCCTTGCATCCCTTGCTAATATTGTTTAGGTCCATGCGGCCTCCTTTGGTCTATGTAATAGATCTGTTCAGTGACTTCTTCAGCCCCTTTGTATACATCTTTAAATCTGGGCAAGGAAGAGCACTTATCTGTAGAATGATTTTCTTCATAGATTGAACAAGCCTCTATAGAGTTCAATGGGCATTCATTCCTAGGATGCCTCCTAGTGCATCTAGGGTAAAAAATGGCTAAAGCCCTCTTTGCTTCCTCTTATTTCCTTTTGATATGCATGGCAAGAATTTGCAACATCTCACTCTTGAGGTCTTTAGCATGTTTCTAATTTCACCTTTAAAGGATGAATTGGAAGAAGAGGAACTGCCCCCAACATTTCTGTTTTTAGCCCTTGGCTCTAGAGGAATGTTTTCTTCTTCTTCACCCCTATAGGTTCTTCAAATATGTCATGTTGTCCACCTAAGGGTTCTTCTTGATCATAGCCATCGAAGAAGAGAGAAGGTTGGCTGTGTGAAGTAGTGGGGGTGTTGGGAAAAAAATTTCGTGAATTATCTATATTCCTACAAGGCATGAAAGGAAATCTTTTAGGTTGATTTTGTTTTTTTCACTGCTTGTAGCTACAAAAATTAAATTGATTGAACAAACAAATTGCAACTAACTAAAATGAACTTGCAGAAATAGAAATTGCAGAATTGAAATGAAAGCAAGGAAAGGACTAATCTACTTTGCTAAAATGGAAATTGCAGAATTGAAATGAAAGCAAGGAAATGACTAATCTACTTTTGCTGGAATGGAAATTGCAGAATTGAAAGAACTAATCTATTTTTGCTGAAATGGAAATTGTAGAATTGAAAGAACTAAACTACTTTTGCTGAAATGGAAATTGCAGAATTGAAATGAAAGTAAGGAAATGCAAAAATCGAAAGAACAACTACTCTAATTTTGTTGAAATAAACTACTTAGCAGAATGTTGCAATAGAAAATAGAAAAAAAGCAGTTATCACAAAATACTCTGATGCTTCCCTGGCAACAGTGCCAAAAAGTGGTGAGAATTGGTATTGCAGCAATAATGTTGCAACCCTTGGGGCTCCCAACTTTACTTTTATCAACCCGGTAGTTCGTAACAAACTTGGAATTGGTGGTGTTGTATGCACAAGTACTATCTCTTACTGTAGGTTGTCAGTTGGTCAGCTAGCAAAAGATCACTAGGAGCTCAAGCCAACTTCTATGAGTTTCCAGAAGAAGCTTTTAACTATGATGAAAGAAAGCTAACTCTATAGAGGCTATTCTATTTGCAGAAAGAGAAGTAAGACTGAAATGTAATGTAAACCCTAGCAAACCCTAATTTCTCCAACTAACCCTACTTTTACAAGAAAAGAGATGAAAATTGATGAAATGAGTGCCATTGACTACTAAAAAGGTAAATTGCATCTATTCAAGCTACTTTTTAAAAAAAATGAGAAGAAAACATCTTTTTGTGTTTTTGAATGTTTTTATCTGAAATTATTATGCTTGTAGTTTATCTGTTTGTGATTGTGGCAAAGGTTTGGTGGCGATGGAGGGAGGTTTTGGTTTTTGCATAGGTGTAGGAAGGTGTGGAGAGGTCCTAAGAAGGCCCTAGTACCCTTCTAAAGACTTCCCTTGCAATTAGACTTCAAAAAATCACTCATAGGAAACTCTACATGAGGCTGCAGGGGATCTACAGTGGATCTATAGGAGGAGGCCGAGAGTTATTTTTGGAGGTTTTGAAGGTGGAAAAATGATGGGAAAGGGTAACTGAAGGGTAGATGAAGGTTTTGAGGTATCTAGAGCTTGTCAAGGAAGATCAAGAGGGATCATGATGGTTGGATTTGTTCAAATGGCAAGAGGGAAGCTTATGGAGAAAAATGCAGAAATTAGCGCAGATTAGTGAAATGTTGTGAATGACTTGGAAAATTTTTTGAGACGTGAACTAATTTTGGCTACTTTATGGATCTATGGTGAGCTGAGGTGTCCTGCAAGAGATCTTCACATCTACCTACAAAAACTAATCAAAGAAAGGACTAACTAAACCATGAAAACATAAATTTCTCTAGCTTGGCCTAATTTCTAACCTACAAATAGAAAATACTGAACAACAACCTTTGAATAGAAAAGCATGAAGAGAGATCTATTGTAAAATAATAGGAAATGATCTAGGCAATTAAATCTGAAGCAATACATTAATCTTTCCAAATCAAGTCATCACACTAGAAATGGCATGGGAGAGCAGATAAGTAGCAGTCCTTCTTTGCTTTCTCGGCTGCCCCTTGGATGCATTCATGTGGTTGCTTATGCTCTGAGTTTCTGATGGAGAATTCGAGGTAAGGGTTCATAAATTAAAGGGACACCCCCTACAAATCCTCTTCCCTATTTTCCCCGAATATTGGCTGCCAAATGCTCATAAATCCTTTGACTTTGTCCAAAATTGACCGAAAAACCTACATAAAGCACACATTAGACTACATGGCAAATTAACTAACCCAAGTCACTCTATTAGCATAAATATAATTAAAAAAATGCAATAAACTAATGAGAATGGTTGATTAAGTCGAATTAAGAGGAAACATGTGCCCATATAATTACCCATTTCTGGGGCTCATCAACTGCAAGTCATGGAAGTGCTACCAAAAATCAATAACAGATTCATGTGGAGCCTTCTGTTATTGTAACAGTATCCAGTCAAGATGGTCTGGATCAAAATGATAGAATGTGTCTTCAGTAAGATCACAAAAGTACTCACATGAGTGCATGATGTCAGCCGATAGGTTAAGCACTCAACGAAATGGAGATTCGCAAAGTGTGTATGCGAGCAACAACCTGAATTATCCATTAGTAAACTCACCTTCCTCATAAATCATGGAAATAAAGTTATGTAATTGCTTAGGCCAGGCCACTTCGCCTTCACCATCATACGTGTGAGTAGATAAGAGATTGAAAAGCTTTCCCAAGATGGAGACATATTCATGATTTGAAAAACACCTCAGGGAGAGAAGAATGCAAGACTCCATGAAAGATATGAAAAGGTTCAAAACTGGATGAGAGGACACTGCTTGTCATCTGGCTCTCCTTCTAGAGCTAGAAATTTTAACAGTGTTCGACCCACCAACATGTCAAGGGGATCTCCCCAGTAAGAAGTCCCAATTAGACCTTAGACCATTTGGTGTGGGAGTCCCATCAGTGAGTCATAAGGTAATGCCTTGACTGCGATGTCATACAGATGCAAGTAAGATAACTCTATCAGTAGAAAGGGTGTGACTGATGTAGATAGTCAAGGAATGTGTATGTGAGGTTCCAAAACTTCGAAGGGAGGAGAAGGTGAAGGTGAGTTCCAAGTTGAAAGGGATAAGTCACAACTTGGCTAGGAGCACACCACACAAAGGACATGCACAACTTTTGGCAGAGAATTCCACTCAGATGCAGTAGTCACAACATATAAGGTAAGATAACACGAACAACACTCATAGATTAGTCCGAGACGAGTGTGACAATTCATGAGAAATTTTTGTCAGATGTCCGGCAGAGCAGTCAACATGGACTGTGACAACATTTATAACATATGAAACACATTAACAATGAGATTCATATAATTGCATGCAAATCAGTTCATACACAAGTACATAAGTTTAACAACATATATCATTAAGGCAACCAGAACAATCCAACTACAATAACAACATATGCATGAGCATGTGTTGGATCTTATTATATAAATAATTGTAAGTCACAATCATACAATACATCCATGTAAACCTACTAGCCCCAACAGTGGAACATTACAGCCACATCCCCCTGCTCCTCCAAAGAGATGTACTAGCTCCGTGCAATAGAGAAGCCAAGGCGTGTTATAATATTGTCCAAGACTTCTTTAAGATAGTCTTAGTAGAAGCTTAGATGACAAAAAGGCTATACAATGAGTTATGAGGTACTATTTATAGCAAAGGGTGGGGTGACACTTGACATTCCCCTTTGTGACCATTCAACTACCCTCATGACTCTTCACCTACTCTATGATTATTACATCCACTCTTGACACTTGACTTACACTTGACATGACTCACCATTACAATGCGCATGTACCCCTGTGAACAGTGGCTTG
>APFE031630234.1:21059-73208 GCA_000404065.3 Pinus taeda | reverse complement strand
AATAAATAAAATCATTATTAATTAAATTAATCATTTATAAGTCGACCACAGAAAAAGACATCAAAAAAAAATTCAATAACTATTAATAAAGCTTTGAAATCTCACGCTCTCTCTTCTCAAAGACAAATCTCATTGCCCTGATGATGGACTCACTAAGCTAGTCCGAAACGTTAGTTTCAAAACTGTTCACAGGTTTTTCCACAAAATTAAAAAAATTTGAGCAACCTGTATGGACTCCCTCTTCAATACCATTAAGTCCCACCATGGAAGGGACATAATGAACAATGCTCTAAATTTTGAGAAGATGAGAATTTCCAGAGCCGGAAGTATTTCAAATCTCATATTTTTAAAACAATGTAGGGATGAAAACCTCATTCCAAATTTCGCCATATGTAACCATCCCCTTAAACGAGGTCGAAACATTTCGGTCTTCAATAATCTCAGTAAAACCCTAATCAAACATGAAATCAAATTTACCAGAGCCTAACTAATTAAAATTTCTGAAAAACTTCTAGGGCTGCATCGCAAGCTTGCATCAGCTCTTCACTGTGATCTCAGGCAAATCTTAGATGCCTTCACCTTCGCCAAAGCTGAAAAGATTTTTCATTACAACTTAGCAAAGAAATCCAAAAAACTTATAAACCTAAGAAACCATGACTTCAACATCAGTCCTACAACACAGACTCAAAAAATCGGCCAGGAATACAACGGCACCACAACGCAGTTGGACAACTTTGAAAAAATAAACACGCAGAATGACAAAATTCTCAGTTCACAGACAGCGCAGGTTATAAATGATAAAGATATTCCCACACAGTTAAACATTTAATCAACCAGACAACGCGGAAGAAAAGTAAAATTGCTGGAGTTGGTACGCAGAAAGGTGATAATATGCAGTTAGATGGCGCTCTTTCCAGCAAAGACAAGCAGATACCCACGCAGTTTAAGAATGATACACCCACGCAGTTGATTAAAACGCAGTTAAAGAATGATACTCCCATGCAGTTAAAGAATGATACACCCACGCAGTTAAGGAAAATTAGAACGCAGAAAGGAGACAACGCTGATATCCAAACTCCCATCAAACATCATGCCAACACGCAGGATATTGATGACGGTTTTCAAAAAGGTACCACCTTCACTGCGTAGGTTGAAACAAACCACTCTTCATCCAGCAACAACAAATCGATTAAAAACTCAACAGTTATCAACCTCTCAAATCTGGCATTAGATAACAACTTAAAAGCGCTGCTAGAAAAAGGTCTTAATTTTGCTATATCTCCAGCAAAAATTCCTGTGAATGATATCATAAGTAACATTGAGGTCATCATCAGAAACACAGATCAAAATGTAGCTGAAGAAATTAGACAGGACGTCACCAGAATTCTCAAAAATGCCAGACCTCCTCCCAGCAACATCTCCAAAGAAGAATCCATAGCCCTGAAAAACATCAAGAAGAACAAGGACATCATAATTTAAAAAGCAGACAAGGGAAATGCCATTGTTATTATGGATATGACAGATTATGATAATAAGTTGGAAGATCACCTTAACAAAAGTGGATGCTATAGAATTCTTAACAAGGACCCCAGCAACAAAATACTCCGCCTAGTTAGTAACAAAATAAAAAACTCCTCTCTGGATTCTACTATTAAGAACAGGTTAGTACCCAATAGCGCCATCATCCCTAGAATTTATGGTGTACCCAAAATCCATAAATCTAGAGTTCCTCAGACCCATTATGAACACCATAGGATCTCCCACTTACTCGTTAGCAAAATACCTTGCTAACAAGCTTAGACCTCTATCAAGTAACACTCCCTCTTACATCAAAGATTCCGCCTCTTTTATAGTATGGATTAAAAACCTTGAAATTAGCGACAATGATCTCCTAGTTAGCTTTGACGTTGTCTCTCTCTACACTATGATTCCTGTAGATCAAGCCATAGAAGTTTTGAAGAATATTACAGACCATGAAACTGTGGATCTTGTAAGCATTTGCCTTAAATATTCATACTTTAGTTTCAAAGGTAAAATCTGTGAGCAAACTCATGGAGTTGCCATGGGTTCTCCTTTATATCCTCTAATTGTCAATTTATATATGGAACATTTTGAACAAATGGCCCTTAAATCTTTCCCCTTCACCCGTGATGAATGGAAAATATATGTAGATGATATTTTTGCTAAATGGAGACATGGCTTAGATAAACTTAATGAATTCTTATCCCACTTAAACAGCCTCTCAGAACACATTAAATTCACTATTGAGATTGAAAAAGACAACCGGCTCCCCTTCCTAGACGTCCTCCTCACCAAGAAAAATGGCAAGCTAAGCCACCAGGTCTTAAGGAAGCAAACTCACACTGACAAATATCTTCATTCAAATTCCCACCACCACCTGAAGCAAAAAGTCGGTGTCATCAAAACCCTAGCTACCAGAGCTTCAAGAATCTCTGACCCTGAACATTTAGAAGATGAAATTAACCATCTCTACAAGGTCTTTATAAACAATCGCTATCAGAAAAACGTTATCCAAAAAATAATTAAAGAATCCACAACCAATAACCAAAAAAGAAAGACTCTAGAAAACCCTAGAATATCCTTACCCTGTATTAAAGGAACCACAGACAAAATAGCTAGAATTCTCACCAAGCATAACATTATGGTTGCCTTCACACCCCCTAACACCATCAAAAACATGCTAGATTCTGCCAAGGACCTAATAGACCCAAAAAATCACAAAGGAGTATACTCAATTCCTTGCTCATGTGGCAAAATATATATAGGTGAAACAGGGAGATCATTTGGCATTAGGCTAAAAGAACATATTAGTGATATTTCAAAAAATAGGTCAGAAAAATCATGTCTAATTGAGCATGCATGTTCTTCCTCACACTATATTTGCATGGAACAAGCAAGATTAATTCACAAGGAAGACCATTATTTAAAAAGAAGGGTGAAGGGAGCAATTGAAATCGAAAAATCCTCCAATAACATGAATATAGATGGCGGTCTAAAGTTAAGTAACCCCTGAAAACCCCTACTGAATAAAATAAAATAAAACGTTAATCATAGATTTACACACTTTCATTAATAAAAAAAATAATAATAAAAAATAATAACAAATAATAAATAAATATTAATACGAATAAATAAACAAAAACTAATAATTAATATATATATAATATATATATATATATATATATATATATATATATATTGAATATATAATATAATATATATATATATATATATATATATATATAATATATATATAATATATATATATATATATATTAATATTAATATTAATATATTAATATATATATGTAAATAAATAAACAATAATTAAATAAATAAATATAATAATAACATTAATATAAAATTAAATATTAATATTAATATTAAATAATATATATATATATTATATATATATATAATTATATATATATATAATATAAATAATAATAATCATATATACATATATGAGGTATGTAAATAAATAAACGATAATTAAATAAAATAAATCCCAAAATAAATAAATAATAATAACAAATAAATAAACCATAATTAAATAAATTAAATCCAAATAAATAATAATAAAACAAATAAATAAATATAATAATAACAAATAGTAAGTAAAATTAAATACTATTTAAATAAATAAATATTATTATTAATAATTAAGTTCATCCAAATAATTAATAATAATTAATTAAATATAAATATATCCAAATAATATAATAATAATATAATAATTAAATAAAAATATATCCAAATAATATTAATATTAATATTAATATATTTTTTTTTCCGAAAGAAAAGATTAAAACTTTTTATTAAAGAGGATAAAAAGTTTTACAAGTCAACATTCAGCTACTTCCCAACAGAGGAAAGCAAAGTAAAACATTTAGACTTCCCAGAAACTGCAAGGGAAGTATTACAAAATATTCAGATCCAGCACATATCAGGCATGATAGTGAAAACAAAACAGTCTAATGCCCAGCCTATCCTCAAGCAAAAAGAGCGACCGCCGGCAGAAAAACACGCAGAGGATGAAACCCCGCCACTGTTGAAATACATATGGAAAGTGACTGTGATCTTAGAGGCCTCCTACCAGGTAGGAAAACAGCCTCTAACATAATTACATCATATTCATAACTGTCAAGGGAGCATAAAACAGAAAAATAAAGTTGATTCGACTACAGTCAGGAAGGAATCGAAAAAGCCACCTGAACGATCGGATCGTCCCTTTGAGAAATCATAGAGCAGTCCAAAACGAAAAAACACTGAAGCCGAGATCCTGAAACCTAAAAGAGATGTGGACGAGAGAGAAAAAGGGGAAAGACATCATGCCGGAGGAGCAAAAGGAGGAAACTGAGAAAAGTGAGACTGTCCCTGTCTTATTTCCTCTATGGACCAGCTGCCCAAAACTTGTTGTAAGCCTGTTTTAGAAAGCTGATCTGCAATTGTGTTTTTTTCCCTGTATATATGACAAAAAGAGATGAAGTTAAAATGGGATTTTAATGACAAGATTTCATCTAAAACAACCTTCAAGATCTGATTTTGGCAAATTGATTTCCCAAGCACCCAGTTTATAACATTCATAGAATCTCCATAAATTTGAATCCGCAAGATGTTCTATTGAAAGGACCAACACATGAGAAGACGAAGAGCTGCCAGTTCAGCGAAATTGTTTGATCCCAAACCCAAACCCACCGATGCTTTGAAATACTGCTCATTGTTTATATAAATGCAAATACCCGCCCCAGCCCTGTTCTGTTGAGATGCCCCATCAAAAAAGCCCCATGGGAAAGATTCATTTATGATTAAGGGAGCATCACGATTTGGAGCAGTGCTTTGCTCCGGAGGGGGAAGAGAAGAATAAATAGCAGCACATTTTGAAGCCACTATTGTCAGGGAGGGAGCCAGATCTTGGAAAATGCTTTTATTCCTGGATAACCACACACCCCAAAAGAAAATGGGGAGAAGGTTCCTAAGATTACTTTCAAGGTGGTCGTTCCACCATTTTCTCCAGACTTCATCCAGCGAGACTGGATCCCAATGGGCTCTGATATTTAGCATTTTTATTAGATCCCCCCAAATACAAATCGAGACAGGGCAAGACAAAAAAAGATGATTTATGGTTTCGCCAGCAACCTTGCACAGAGGACATCTGCCCGGACCGATGAAGAATCTGTTTTGGAGGATATCCCACGTAGGGATTTTCTTTTTTAGAAGGCACCAAAGAAACACCCTTGATTTCAGGGGACATTTAAGCTTCCACAGATTTTTGGACCACCATTCTGGAGCAGCCCACCCTTTCTGATCCATAAGATATGCATACCCTTCTTTTGGAGAGTAAAGACCTGTTTTGCCATGCGCCCACAACAGCACATCAGATTCAGGCTTTATCCTAACGTTAGATCTGTGGAGTTCCTCAATAAAAGAGGACCATTCATTATGCCATCTAAAGTCAAGCCCCAGCTCCATCGCACCCTTCCATGCCTGACCCCAAATAGTAGACAGACCCACTTTTTCCACCTGATTTAGGGTATAAAAACCTTTACTGTCAAGGTGCCTCAAAATACCAGGGGATAGTGCATAAGATTGGTTGCAGCCAACCCAGGGGTCCCTACCAATGCGAACATTTTTCCCGTCGCCAACTTTCCAAGCAAGTCCCTTTTCGATCACAAAAAAGGCCTCCACCGTGGCCTTCCAGATTACAGAGGATTGCTTCGATCTCTTGTCCTGACTACGAATCCAATCTTCCAAGGGCATAGGATCAATGTATTTACGTTTTATCACCCTTGTCCAAATGTTTTCTACCGTTATAAGTCTCCATCCTGACTTGGCAGCCAAGGAGAGACTAAACTCCGGTAGTCGCTTGATACCCCAGCCACCCTAGTCTTTAGGTCTAGCAATCTTCTCCCATGCCACCCACGGAAGAACAGATTTCTCACTTGAGCCAGCCCATAAGAATCTGCAACACAACCGTCTAATTTTTTCCAAAATACCTTTGGGGATCCAAGTCAGGGCAACCCAGTAGACCGGAATGGCTAATAAGACTGATTTTAACAAAGTCAGTCTACCTGCTCTTGAAAGCCATCTGAAACTCCAGTGCGATATTCTTGCTTCTATCTTTGCAATTAACCAGTACCAGTCCACTTTTTTGTAGCCGTCCGGTTTTAACCAAAAACCCAGGTATTTAAATGATGAGGCCAGAGATTGGGATTGGAAAGGGAAAAGATTTGTCATCACATTGCAATCTCTCCTATTGAAACCTGCCACACAGACTTGAGATTTCCCAGAGTTTATTAGCATTCCAGTGGCTTTCATAAAAAGATCAAAAATTTCTTTGAGCTCCTTCAGTTCATTATGAGAGCCATTAGAAAAAATCAAGATATCATCTACAAAGAGCAGGTGAGAAATATAGAGGTTGGTGGCAACCTCTATACCTTTTATTTTGTTTGACCTTCTGGCACTGTGAATCAACCTGCTGAGACCTTCAGCCACCAACAAGAAAAGAAGAGGAGAGAGGGGACAACCTTGTCTGAGGCCCCTCTGGCTTTTGAAGAAAGGGGATGCCACCCCATTGATCAAGACCGCAAAACTGACATTTGTGATACATCCCATAATCCAGCTTGTGAAGGAGTGGTTAAACCCCAGATGTGTGAGCAGTAACCGAAGATACAACCAATTTATGCGATCATAAGCTTTAGACAGGTCAATTTTGAGGATCACACCTTTCTTCCTCTTTTGTTTGACACTATGGATGACTTCTTGGGCAACCCCAATAGCCTCGTGGATTTGTCTTCCTTCCAAGAAACCGAACTGCTCCATAGATATGTTCCTGGACAGGATGGGAACGAGTCTGGAAGCTATCACCTTTGCGATGATTTTATAAATGCAATTGCAAAGCGATATAGGCCTAAAATCTTCAAAGGACTCCGGAATATCTTTCTTTGGAATTAGAGCGATAAAGGTAGAATTGAAAGGTTTATAAATTTCTCCTCTCATCTGTGACTCTTCCACAACATCAGTTAAATCAGAACCAATTAATTCAAAGAAGTGGAGAAAAAGCTCAACTGACCAACCATCTGGCCCGGGGCTTTTGTCCTTTCCCATAGATTTCATACCGGCCTCAACCTCATCCTTAGAGACAGGGGCTGATAAATCATCGTCCAAACCCTCCTCAATGAATCTTGGGAAACATTGAGCTGTCCTTATGATTTCTGCCATTGTAGTCCCACCAAGGTCCGAGAAGATTCTCTGGAAATGCCTCTGACCCAAACTCGAGAGGTCTGGGAAAGATTTTACCTCCCTACCATCTTCATCTTTAAGACTCCAGATAGTATTAACCGATTTTCTGCCTTTAGCAAAGTTGTGAAAAAACCGAGTATTTTCATCTCCTGCTTTGAGCCAAATAGCTCGACTTTTTAATCTCCATTCCTTTTCCTTTGCCAGGAGAATCTGGTTTTGATCTTTTTCAAGAGATATTATTCGGTCTTTGGAGGACTGAGAAGAGTACCCATCCGAACCCATGCTTTCCAGAGACTTCAATTCCTCACTGATTTTAATCATTTGTTCATTTTGAATTTTCTGTCTTTATTTTGCCCATGATTTGGTCGCTTTCTTAAGGCGCTTTAAGTTCTCCATGAATAAAAAGCTCTTACTCTCTTGGGGGTTCCTGCTAGCGCGGATCCAAGTTGATTTAAAAAGAGTTGAAAGAAGGTTCTTCCAACCAAGAGGAGTTGAATTTAAAAGGGGCAGGGGGCTTAGGAGGGGGGCATGATAGATCCAAAAAAATAGGGAAATGATCAGAATTACCAGTTGTCTCAACCCATTGCCGGAATAGGGGCACATTTCTAAGAAAATCTTCTGAGATTAGAAAGCGGCCCAACCTCTTAGCGATCCTGTCCTCCCCAACTCTTCTATTCCTCCAGGTGGGCATAAGAGAAATCGGGGAAGGGTCAATCAGTATGTGGTCTTTTAAAGTTTGAATAAAAAAATCCGTTAGAGGATCCTCCCTGGCTGAAGGACCCCAGGCTTCCGCTCTGCCCAAGGAGAAATTTAGGTCTCCCCCCACCACCATCAAGGGCATTTTCATCAAGGATTTTTCAAGAATGTCCAACCAGAATGCTTCCCTTCCTTGACAAGGGCCATAGATGTTTACAATTTGAAAAGATGAGGGAAAATCAGGAGCCAAAATCTCCATACCCATTACGTTCCTCATACCCCATTGGTTTAAACATTGGATTCTTCCCTCTCTAAAACCAATGGCGAGACCACCCGAGTGGCCTGAAGAGTCTATAGCATGGAAAATCCAGCCTGCTAACAAGGTTTTCAGGCAGGATTCCACCTCCGAACCTTTTCCCAAAGTCTCTTGGAGGAAGATTATATCAGACTTTGATTTTTGAAGCCAATCTTTTAATGCCAATTTTTTAGGCTTACTGGCCAAGCCTCTACAATTCCATGATGATATGATCATTTTACACCATGGACGGGGGTCTGTACTGCTCTAAGTACCCCAGGGATAGAGTGTTGCTTCCCATCCGCAACATCGAATTTGGCTTTCAGTTTAGCTTTGGAAAGATTTGATTTTCTACCTCGTTTGCCCCTTTGAGTTTCTGGGAGAGGTGAATGTCCCAGCCCACTAAAGGGCACTGACTGATCTAACTTATTCCCCATCGATCGCAGATTATAGGGGCATGGAGAAATTTGTACCGGGGGAGAAAGGGGAGGCCAATTATGATCACATTCGAGATCAGGAACTGTATTTTCCACAGAGAAAGATTCAATGACTTGGGACGGTACATCAGTGGGACCTTCGATCGACTGGTTTATCAAAGGATGTATGGATGCAGATTGAGTAATATGCAAAAGCAAATTTGACGGCTCCCGTTCTTGTGTGGAAATAAGATGTAGGTTCGGACACTTACCCGTGACCTCCTCGCCAAGCATACTCTGTTCCGCAGAATTGATCCGATCATCCGCCTTCCCAACATCAACCGGCAAGGGATCAGCCTCCTGAGAATCCACTTGGATCTGGGGATTTTTAGTCGCATCCTCGGCCTGATCACCTGGAGCCACCAGTACCGATTCAATCTGAGGCGACGGGGCATCCTTTTCCTGAGGAGCTTGTTGCTGAGAAATCCATGGTTCTCTGGAAACTTGTGTTCTTCTGAAGCGCCTTCTCCTTCGAAGAAGCGGGCAGTGATTTGCGAGGTGGCCAAGATCATGGCAAATATGACAACGAAACGGCAGATGTTCGTAGTCAAGAATTTGATCAAAGACATAGTGCTTATACTGAAGAGGGATAGATTTGGCCAGCCCTCTGCTCGTATCTAGGTTTGTTAATATGCGGGCAATTGTCTTAACCTTTGTCTCCTTAAAAGACAAATCCGCCTCCAGAAAAGTTCCCAACATGTTCCCGATAGCCTGAAAGACCGCCTCTGTCCAAAGGAAGGAAGGTAAACCCGGAGCTCTGACCCAAACTGGAAAGACATCTGTACTTTCCCTGATGGCATCAAACATTGGAGTCCAACGTTTTAGTAAGATTGGTACCTTCCCAATATACCAGTTTCTGCCCAAAACCCAATCAGCTGCATCCTTATCTTCAAACTTCAACATGAACCAGCCTTTTACCAGACAACTGGCTTCAAAATGAAGAGGGTTTCCGTTATTGAAGCGATCTTCCCCCCATAACAGGAGGTCCGCTGGAGAGAATTTCTTGCCTCGTGCACCGCCAACAATGGTGCAGTCAGCAAGCTCAAGCGATTCCTCTATCGAAACTTCCATATCTAAGACCAAATTATTCCTTATTTCAAAAGCCCCAATCTACTTCTGTTGCTTTCTCTTACCACCTCTTTTTCTTATGTCTTCGTCAGAAACCCCAATGACCCCAGGGGATTCGGACCACACAAAAGCCTCTTGTGACCCTTCCGCAGGAGGGGCATCCCCCAACTGGGGCTGCTGCAAATTTGATGGGCCGCCTACATGAAAATCTGGAACACTGCAGTCATCAATGGGAGTCCCTCCAGAGCATGGAGCTCCTACCCCAATACCAAAAAGCCCCACGCAATCCTCTGTAAAAGGAACCCTAGGGGGTTGGGGAACTAAAGGGGTTGAAGCTCTTGCGATAGTCGGGCAACCACCGACCGGATTGTCTATAGCGCTGCCTGCGAACCGACCAGGAGAAAATGAAACATCTAACCCAAGAGACGGAGGGTTCCACGCTACCACAGTCTTACCCTTAAGACCCGCCGATGAGGAACCTGGAGACGCCCCAATCTCCGCTGAAATCTCAGAGGCTCGACCCAAAACACCCTATTTGATATCCCGACCATTTTCAGAAGCTAAAACCCCAACTTGATGCAAAAATGGAGGAAAACCCGCAGAGTGATGAAGAACCTATTGTGTCAGCTTCTGAGTGCCAAAAAAGAGCTCCACATTTTGTGATGATGTGTCTTTGCCCCACATGGACAGAATGTCTTCAATGGTCGGTTCTAAGTCTACCAGTTCCCTCGATTTAACCATAGTTAAACAACCGCAAAGAAACAAACCGGCAACGAAAAACAAGAGGGATGCGCCGACACCCAGAATCACGGGGAAACAACCTCCAAGAACGATGAGAGATCCCGGAGAGAAAACACGGCGGCGATAAACGAACAAAAGCAAAGGGTAAAAAAAAAACAAAGTAGTAGGCCTTTAACCCTAACCCGTTGCGACCTCCAGCTGTCCGCCTGCACATTACATGAGAGCTATCCAAGAACCTGCTCCTGACCGCCGAGGTTTACTGCTGTCGAATCTGCCTTCACCCAAGACCTGTGCAGGAAACCTCCCGATTACCGCGCGCCCACCGAACCATATTAAAATTAATATATAATATTATAAGTATAGGTAAGTAAATAATTAAACAATAAATAAATATAAAATCAATCCAATAAATAAATAATAATATCAATATTAAATAAAATAATACTTATTTAAATAAATAAATATAATTATTATTAATTAAATTAATCCAAATAATAATAATAATAATAATAAATTAAATATAATATATCCAGAATAATAATAATAATTAAATTAAATAAATCCAAATAATAATATAATATTAATATTAATAATATATATATATATATATATATTATATATATGTATATATATAGAGGTATGTAAATAAATAAACAATTATATTATTAATAATATATATATATTTATATATAATTATATATATGTATATATATAGAGGTATGTAAATAAATAAACAATAAGTAAATAAAGTAAATTCAGATAAAAAAATAACAATTTAAATTAATACTTATTTAAATAAATAAATAAAATCATTATTAATTAAATTAATCAGTGATAAGCCGACCACAGAAAAAGACATCAAAAAAAATTTCAATAATTATTAATAAAGCTCTGAAATCTCACGCTCTCTCTTCTCAAAGACAAATCTCATTGCCCTGATGATGGACTCACTAAGCTAGTCCGAAACGTTGGTTTCAAAACTATTCACAGGTTTTTCCACAAAATAAAAATAAAAATAAAAAATCTTGTTTCCGTCACAGTAATGGAAGACCATGGCTATGATGTGGTATTTAGCAAAGGGAAGGCTTTCCTTAGACACATCGCCACGAGAAAGGTGAAACTTGGTGGTTTAGAGGGAGCATGAATTACCTCTCAATATGCAGCGTCAGCAATTTGTGGAGCAACCACAATTGGAGAAGCAGAGAGGAGATAGGGTGGAACCAACCACTCAAGAAAAGACCTCCAGTAGGGGGGAATTTTGAGCCAAGTGGGAAGAGGGAGCACATGCAACCATACCTCTAGGTGAAAGGTGGGGAAATGTGAAGTGATAACCCCAAGAGTGCAGAAATTTGAGCAAGATCCACTGAGGTGTTTGTTTTTGTCTCATGGATCATTACCTTGCTACGAGGTCCCATAGTATTTAGTAGCAGGAGGATCAATGTCAGTGAAATACTGGGGAGTGTAGAGCAGTGTTGACAGCATAGTAGGAGGCTCAGTAGCAGATTCAACAAAAACATAGTTTTTCCCAGTGGACAGTTGCAAACAGAGTTGATTTAGTTTGTTTTTTGTTTGGATTATTTTTAGTTGCAAATGTTGCAGTAGAAACAACAATAGTGACAAGAGTTGCATGTAGAACATTCCAAAGGTACTGGATTGGGATAGATGTGAATCCTTTTCTTGTTGAGAAGGCATGTTGAAAGTAGCAACAAGAAATGTTAAAATATCATCAAGAAAGAACCTGGTTTAATTTGTCCTTGAATTAAATTGGGAATAAAATTGTAATTTTGCGTCTCATGACAACTTGTACTAGTTAACTAAGTTAATTCAACATAGTTGACTCAGTTAATTCTAGTTGAGGGTATAACTAGAGTCATGTAGAGTGTCTCCTACTTTATAGGATCCCTAGTTGACTTTATTTTGAGTTGTAATTAATTAATTTAGTCTAACTGAGTTCAAGTCAGTTAAACTAGTTCCAACTGTTGGAGGAACTAGTTGGAGGTCTATTAGTGTGGCATTGCATGTAGTCGAGTGTGGTGTTGCCTAAAGTAAAGTGTGGTGTTACTTGAAGTGTAGTGTGGTGATGCCTGAAGTGCAATGTCATGTTTCCTGAAGTACAATATGGTGTTGCCTAAAGTGTAGTGTGGTGCTACCTGAACTACAATGTGGTGTTGCCCGAAGTGCAGTGTGGTGTTCCATGTAGTCAAGAGTGGTGCTTCCTATAGTGATCAGCTAGTAAACTAAAGACTCACTCATAATTAACTCATGCATGTCAGATCATAGAAAGAATCGAGAAAGAACCAATTAATATTGGAGTTTAGGGACACTGTACTATCAATTGTAATCATCTGAATTCTACATATGGTGCATGCAGCCAGAGGAAGAGCCTAAAAGAACTGTGCAATCCAATGGAGGAAAATTCCCATTAAATAGGGGTCTAATTCCTCATTGAACACCGTAAGGATGTTGGAGCTTGGAAGACTAGGAAATTGGATAAGTGTTCGCCAGAGTGATCCTAGGAAGCCGTGAGACAGATAGAGATAGTGCAGAGGTTGCTCGGGCTTGAGCAAAGCATTGTAATATTCTCATATTTTCTAAATAATGTAATATATGGATAACAAGGGTTTTTAGTTGTGGTTTTCCCCATGGAATCATTATGTAATGTGTTGATTGAATTATTTCTCTTGTATGCTTCATGATTTCGTGATCGTTTAATTGTTTCCGCTGATGAGTAGAGTAGATTCAAGCCTATTGTTTTAGAATATTACAATTAACATTTTGAATCTACAATAAATTTCTACATTGAAAACTTTCATGTACCTAGAGAAACATGATTTGGTCGAGTTTCCGGTGTAAGGTGTCAGTATCGAGTTACCATAATGTCGAAATATCCTCTGCGAGGCCAATTTTGATAATGTTGATAGAGGCGGGAGGAAAGGCACTAATAGAGTGCTAAGTACCCCAAGAGTAGTAACTCCTCTTTAATTTAATTGTCATTATATCACGGTGGGTGGGGAGGGCTTGCTCCAAGGCACCCTATGTGGATTTGTTTTCGGTAAAACCCATGGGGGATTTGAATTAGTGACCATTTTTCATGGAGTTACTTAACATTGCACCCATTTGGCGTCAATCCAAACCCCGATGTCCAACTAATAAGCCATTTGAAATCACATGCCAAACAACACTTCTGGAGCCCTACTACGCACATATCAATACAAAGAAGAACCTCCTTGTGGTGAAGTAAAATTATAAGTGCGGACACAAATGAATACATTCTATGGAATATTTCCTTAGGTTAGGATCAATCAAGAGGGCCTACCTTTTGGTCGCTTATCCTACTTGAAGATGTCCTCACTTGCTCGCTCCAATAATCTCTCGCTTCTTTCTTCAAGCTCCTGTAACAAGTAAACAACAACATCATACTAACATAATAATAGACAAATTGTAATTCAACCTACTTAACAAGTCAAGAAACATTAAGACATGGATATGTAATATTACAAAACATGTAGGAAACCAATCGATAGTTTCATATATTAATATCAAAGAGAGATTACAACCATTCGTCTTGACATTGCAGTCTTCCTCTGACAAGACCAAGTTCCCACACACTCCTGCTAACATTCCATGATGGCTTCAAACAACAATAGTTTTAAAGCTCTTCCCTTTAGGCTTCACTCCAAACCAAAACACACTTCTCCCTCACACAACTAGATGGCTACAACTAGTTAGCTAGCTTGTCTACTCCAAAATAGCATCAACACTTTGCAATTATAACACTCACACTTAGCCCAAACTATCAACTGCGACTAGTTTGTGCTTGGGACGAAGGGAGGTTTATATAGGAAATATGGATGGGAGATGGATCCTCTTCTCATGGGAGAAGGACTTATCCCTTGAGGTAGTTCCATCATTATAGGGGAAAGGAGCCCAAGTTGTCATCCTCAACCCCATCCAGCCAAACCATTTACCAGACTTCCATTACAGAGTTTCTAGAGCTGGAAGCTTTGGCTCTAATTTAAAAAACTTTCCACAACAAGATCGGCGCGACTGGAACACAGCTCAGTCGCTCCGGTCGGCACGAGGAGTAGTGCTAACCTCTACACATCGGTGCGGGGGAGACAAAGGCCATTAGCACTGGTCTTGTAAATTGGGCAAAATTTTAGAGGAAATGGTGCAAAAGGGAAATGATATGCTCATGAAGAGGGACATAATGAGAGTTTCTTCATGAAGGCAAAGCATGTGGGGTTCACTGTAGAGGTCCTCTACGATCAAGGAATGGGGAGTACAGGGACAGTAAAAAATGATGTGTAAAAAATGCCCCCTAAAGCATGAAGGCCGAATTGGAGTGAGGGATGAAATGCTTTATAAATCAGTGTGGGGAACTGGTCTGCTGTTGGAAAAACTGCAAGAAAGTACAGATACATATACATAAACTGAGCTCTTTGTAAAAAGATACATGAATCATGGCATGGGCGAAGCCATCTAGAGAATGATCATGTAAATAGATCCAAGTATGGGCGCAGCCATCCGTTAAAGGGAGATCATAATGAAACCAAGGTATGGTCGTAGCCATCCAATAATGAGAATGATCACATATGATAATTCTTGGTCTGGTCGCAGCCAACCATCTAAAAGAGACATGCATATCAACATAATCATGTCACACCACTTCACAACCTAGACTTTTTGTGATATGAGCCCAAGGTCTTGCGCTCTAACACGACCCAATCAAAGAACATACCCTAGCATGTGAATGGATGTGTTGACGTCGAACATGCTAGAAAGTCACTTGATTACCAGTCAATGATGTAAATTGTTAACAAGCACGAGAGAAACCACCAATAATGACAATGGTCCTCAAGGTGCTATAAGCACAATCCATAGAATGTGAATAGAATAACTGAAGTCGAACACCCATGAAGTCACTCGATCGAAATCCAATGATGTGAACTTGTCATCGAGTGCGAAGAACTTGCCATTAGGGCATGCAAGATTTAAGGTACTGGAAGGGAGTCTCTTGGTCAACTCTTTGGATAATGAGTTGAAGCTGACAAAAAGAACCTGTGTCGAAGGAGGGCCATAATGAATCCAACATCATCGATGTGAGACAAGAAGATGCAAAATGATTTTGGATGATATAGAGAATCAGAGGTAAGTGTAACTACAGAAGGATAACTCTTGAGCATATCGGCGACACAACTGGAAGTTTGTCAGCTTTTGGATCCATGGGATCGATGGTCATGATGACGTGGCAGAGATCAAATGGAAGGCAAAAATGAATGGCCCACACCCAGGAAGGTCAACGATACAGAGGAGGATGTCCCAACCCGACACGAAGCAGAGAGTGTGATGTTCAACAGTGAGCTGCTGACATGACTGATAGATTTCCAAAATTTTTCCCCACCATTTTTGGTGAGTACCCCAATTTTTTTTAATCGCAAGCTTGAAGGGGATAACATATGTTTGCACTGTAAGTTCATCCTTAGGACGAATCTGATGTCGTTTAATAGTTTAACGAGTCCAACAAAGGTGTAACTCGATATCTTTTTCATGTTTAGAGAGTTTGAAAAAGACACGTAAAAGAAAACTCCACATGGTCTTTTTTCGTACGTTTGTGTCTCTCAAGCCTGAAAAGGTAGAAAACAATACTTGAGAGAACCGCTTGACCATTTTAGTCAAGGAGTACCTTTTTCGTAAATAGTGCCTCCCAACTCGAAAAAGGGGTAAACTTATACTAGGCACACAATGTTTTGCATCCATTAATGAGTTCAAAACGACAAGGGCTCAGCCATGTTTTCGCTTTTAAAGGGTCGGAAAAGAGCTGAAAGCGAACCCCCCATTTTTATTCTCTTTAACGAGTCAAAAAGGGAAAAAATACTTGGCAATCTTTTCATATGAGTTTAATGAGTCAAGAAAAGAGTTGAAACGTGACTCATCATCATCGTATAACATCCATCACCTCTTGCTACACAAGTAAGGAAAAGTGTATTATTGAGTCCTTGAGGCAAAATAGGTCAAAAATATTTACAAAACGTTATATTTTCATGAAAAAAATGAATAAAAAGGGAAAAAGTAAATATATTTTTACCATTTTACCTTCGCTGTGAAGACATTTTACCCACTTTTTCCCTAATTGTTCTAGAGGAGATTGCAGGAGATCCGAGAGGTCAATCGATGAGCCGTCAGTTTCAGGTAACAGCTGAAGGCCTGAGCTCCATTTTCATGCTATTTATTTATGTTTTTAGCCATTTTTGGGGATTTTTAGGGAGGTTTTTGAAAATATTTTTCTCCCTCGGTCGACGTTATTTCCAAGCATGGAATCGCGTCGGCTGAGGGTAATTTGCAAAGTCATCCACAATAATTGGCGCAACTGTTTTTAAGACAGGTGCATCAACGTCGTCGATAGGGAAAAACCTTATGTTCTCAAAAACTGACCATTTAACTTTGAATTTTGTGTGCCAAGGATGACTATTGATTCAAATTAATGGATTTTGCAGGAGAGAATCGCCGAAAATGGTCGATTGGAAGGAAAGGGAACATGATGTTGACACCCAGGCAATGAATGATCCAAATTGCCTGGAGGCTTTGAGGGCTTGCAGGCTCTTCAAATTCTTCCTTCCACCAGGGATGCGGGCCCAACCCGAGTTGCTTCGATACCAGATAAGCCTTTGGGACATTAATCGGGAGATTTTTGTCATTGGGGACCAGGAGCTGGAGTTGATAACTTCGTATATCTACTTCATCGTTCGAATGCCTCGTAGAGGTGAGCTAGTGAACTTGTATGGGTCATGTCCTATCGGGGCAAGCACATCTTCCCTTATTGTCGAACATTGCCCTAAGGCCTTGAAATCCAAGAGTGGGAAGATAAAAATTTCCAGTGTGCGGGTTCTGACACTAAGGGTGCTTTTGTTGACCATCAACAAAGTGGCAGGGTCCTAGGCAGAACATGAGACTAATAATTCAAAGTTCCTTTATTATATTAATTGCACAGCTCCTACGATCTTCAACTGGGCAGAGGCCATGAAGATGAACGTCAAGCACCAGTAGTCCAAGGCTAAGGCGGGGAATCTGAAGCAATTTGGCTTCAGATCTATACTTGTGACTTTCTTTCTGGAACGAGTGCCACTGGTTTAGTATCAGTTGATTGAGGTAGATCCTCCTATGCCACACGATCCACGGATGGCTTGCTGGAGTCATTTGATGCCCAGGATCACTGGGGGTCAGCACATGTCATACCGACCTACATTCTTCTCATGGCTATGACGACAGAAGATCATCGCGGCGAATTGGCCATACAACGGCACTGATATCCGTGGAGATCCAGATATGCCCTTACCAGATGGAGAGTAGTTCGATGACGAAGGTAAAAAATCAAAATTTTAATTTTGAGTTTTTTTAATTATTTTTGGTATATTCATGCTTTTAACATTTCTCTTGTTTATGCAGATGTTGGACTAGAGCAGCCAGTCGGGATGTCCTCGATAGCTAGGCGCATCCCCCGCCCTATTGATGTTATTGACCCTTATCAGGAAGGGAGTGACAATGAGGAGGATATCGCGAGGAACCTTGAGGGGTTAACTCATGGTATCCCGAAGTATGCTTAGATAGGAGACATGCCTCGTCGATACCAAAGGCACATGGCAGGAGTCTCAGATCGAATCTGTCGACTACTGAATTGTGTTGCACGAGCTGTCTCGTGCTATCATGACCACCATGGTGATTAGTTCCTAGGTCCAGCACTTACATATTTTTGAGGCATGTGTGCCATGGAT
The DNA here is from genome assembly GCA_000404065.3 of Pinus taeda. Classification (NCBI taxonomy): domain Eukaryota; kingdom Viridiplantae; phylum Streptophyta; class Pinopsida; order Pinales; family Pinaceae; genus Pinus; species Pinus taeda. The sequence goes on along the minus strand of APFE031630234.1, from coordinate 54,897 downwards.
GTATGAGGCCTGCGAGTCGCTAATGTTATTGTAGACACACATATTATTTTTTTGGGTTTTGATGTATCAAACATTCTCACCATATATATATATATATATATATATATGTTGTATTTTCCTGTCTATTATGGTACAAATGGTTTGTCTTATCTTTACATGTTTCGTAAATGTCTATCCAACCCGTAATTAGTTAATGCATCTGTTAATGTATTCATGCATCTAAGAATATGTTGATATGTAATATAATAAAAATGTCTTCCAATTAGATGCATACGAAGATACATACGTAATATTTGAAGGTTCCCGACAGAATATTGCCCATTGAGTTGAAGGACGACAAGTTGTGAATCCAAGTTGACAACCAATTCTCTGATGCCCAGAGCGATGGCTTTTGACAACAGTTCGATGACCGCACTATATTCAACAATGTTGTTGGTTGTACGACCTAGGCAAATACCTTAAAGGTCAATCAAATCACCGTTAGGATCATAGATAGCCCATGCTGCGGATGATAGGTTCCAAGTACTACGACAAGCACCATCGGCAAAACCAATGTGAGGATTCACAGACATCTACAAAGCAAAAAAAACATAGTAAACAGGGAATTTGTTTGAAAACTATCACACAAAAACCACGCTGTACAAAAATGAATCACACACTAATGTACATAAGTAACCATGCAAGATGACCTAAGCATAGTACTTTTTGAGGGAGTCTATGTTGGGACTCGGGTAATCAATCAACATAGATGAACACCAAAGTTTTACCATTGCCATGACGAGTAAGCATCGACGCGGCCAAATAATAGAGTAGAACTCATATAAGGCTTTGCCCCCATGCCCCCTGCATGAGGGAGGGTTACAAGTCAGAGGACAATCGATGAAAACTCGGGGAGGGTGAAAAATATTGAATCCATGAAGGGATAAATGCGCCCTCAGTTGAAAGATCTTGACCATGTCAGGATAAACTAACATATCAATAAGCAGTGAAGAAGAGAAATCTCCCAAAACAGTAGACATGACCGTCGGGCGAGGCAGGAACAAGAAGCAATGATGAGTATTGATCCATGGTGGTTCCTCGAGAGACATGATTTCCATGATACCTTCATCAGCGAGGAAGGTCTCGGCTAAGGGATCAAATGATTCCAAAGTGCCAAGCCAAGGGGATTGAGAGTACATATCAAGAGAGGTCTTCAACATATGAGAATCAGAGGATGCAAAGTTTGAAGTTGAAACAATTTCCATGTAATTGACTTCAGCAGGACTAAGCGGCATAACCTCACCCCAAGTATCAGTAAGATCTAGTGCAGGTATGACCCAGGGATCAGATTTGGTCGAGATCATGTTGACAGAGGCAACATGAGGTGGGAGTGGAAAAAATCCCATTAAGGCAGAATCTTTGAAGAGACCTGCCCCTAGACTCTCATAGGGAGCACCAGAATGCTTAACATACACGACATTGCCATCCGAGGAGGAAGAGGCAAAGAAAGACAGCTGATCGACAGTGACAATTTTCTTGTGATGGGGAAAATGGATCACGTGGAACAAGGAGGAGGCCACGGCATGCATGGCATGAGTCCAACTTCGGCTGAGTAGAAGATTATAATTGAGATTGGCGTCAACAATTTCTACTTTGACCTGCATTGTCTTGCCTTCCAGAGCAATGGCAAGGTTAGGTAAGACACCGAAGGGTCGTGAATCGCACCCATCAAAATCTTCCAACATGTTTGGAGACTGGTTCAGTGCAAGGGAACCAATAGCCTTCCAACATGTAGTTGACATGATGCAAGTGGAAGCACCTTCATCAATGACAGTGCGGTGGATGGTCTTCTCATTAATGACTACCTTAATAAGAAAGGCAATCTGATGAGGGAGTCGGGAACATGGTTCTCCAGAACAAAACATATCAAATTAGAATTGGTGGGATTGATGCCCTGATAGCTGACAACAAAGATTTCCACTGCGATGGGCAGCTTTGGAGTATCTCGAGAGCCGACATGGCTGATGGCGCCTGAGCCAAGTCCTCAACAATATTGTACTGCTGAGCAGCTCAGGCATTGGGATTATACAAGGATTTTCGTAGCACACCTCGAGAGGGTGTCCATGTAGTGGAATAAGGGTTAGGGTGCTCAATTTACAGAGGGACAGAACTGGAGATAGAAGAAGAAGGTGCAACTTCTTTTTCTTTCCCAACTGCTGGAGCTGGAGTTTGATAATCTTTCGACCGAGTAGCCACATTAATAGGTGTGCTCATCATGAACACTTGAGATCTAGAGGAAGCAGATTGGGGTTAGTCTACCATTTGGGTCTGCTGAGACGGAAATGACTCTTTAAGCATGCCAGGGGTCCCTTTGAGCAAGCGACTAACTTCGGATCATCGAGGACAATCCTTGGTGTAGTGATACTCCTAGAAAATGAGGCAGGGATACATACGTTTCAGTTGTGAAGATTCACCAACAGACGATCTGGGAGGACCCTGTTTTGGGGCATCGACTTTAGCTTTGCCTTTGCCTTTCTTTTTTACTTTCGAGGATTTGTCCGCTGCGGTAGATTGGACAGTGTGAACCTCTGACGTTTTACTAAGGTTGGGTGCATTTTGAGATGAACCGGTAGGAGCAGCATTCGAGACTGACTTCTGTTTGGAAGAATTTTTAGCGAGGGTCTGGGATACTGAACCAATAATTCCATCAACAGGAGGAACAACTGGTGACTTTCATGTTGTGGGATCGGATGATAGTCGCGGAGCATTGGGTATCAACTTGTATAAAGTGCCAAACTAGGAGTGAACCAGATCCAAGTACTAGGCACGAGTTCGACAAACACCAGAGGTGATATGTCATCACATGGGCCTGAGGACCTTCCTTAGATTTTCCATCGAATTTTGGGAAATCACTTGGTATCTTGGATGGCACTGGAGGCCAGTATGGTGAATGAAGAATCGGATCATTCGCAAGGCACTATACATCCGGTAACTCGAGTGTAGCCAAGAAAGGTAATTGAGTGCTAAAAGTCATGGGAGGCCGATAAGCGGGCCCAAAGGGAGGAGCCCATCCCTGCTGGTAAGGATTTTGGCCCCACAGTGGGGGATTTTAGCCATATGGCATTTGAGGTTGCCACTATTACAGATTACCTTGATCATAGGGAGGATTTTGACCCTAAATACCTTGAAACTGTCTAGACATAGGTTGTTCATAGGCAACATATGGGTTAAAAGGCTGTTGAGCCTGTTGACCTTGGACAAATGGACATGGGACCTGTTGTCCTGGAACATAGGGTTGATGAACCTATTGTCCCTGAATAAGAGGAATCTGGACCTGCAACCCTTGGGCATAAGGTTGATACACTTGTTGCCCTTGGACGTAGGGGTTTTGTACCTGGTGCCCTTGGCCGATAGGATTCTGAACCTGTTGACCTAGGACAAGAGGGATTTGGGCCTGCTACTGTAGGACTTGACCTTCACCCTGCCCCTGCAATGGTTGACCTTGTTGGTATGTATACAAGGGTTGTTTCTACCCTGGTTGGTTTTGTTGTTGCAAGGGTTGACCTTGCGGTTGCAAAATTTGTCCCTGGGGTTGCAGAGGTTGGCCCTGCGAGGGTATGCATTGAGAGGTGTGTGGATCATATTGCATCTGCTGTTGTGTGGCTTGTTGCAACTATTGTAAGGATTGACCTTGTGGTTGTTGTAGGTGACCTTACTGCGGGATAATTTTCCCTTGTTGTTGCGGGGAGAACCCTTGCTACAACAAAGGTTTACCTTGCGGGAACAAAGGTTGTCCTAGTTTTTGTAAAGGTTGTCCTTGCTATTGCAAGGGTACTTGAACAATGCCCAAGAAATTACCGAACTGAATCTGGCCATAGCCACGCTGGATGTACTGCTCAGATTGGAGGGTGTAAGGTTGATCAACCATTCCTTGAGAACCATATGGAACGTAAGGATTTTGGTATTGGACCTAAGCCCCATAGGGCTACTGATACTGAATATTGCTTGATCTAGATAGACCAACAGGATTCTGAACCTATTGGTGCTAGACATTGCTTCACCCAATATGATTAATAGGGTTATAAATAATACTAGAAGAAGGCTGGTTTATACCAAGCATGTGAGCTTGTGAACTGCTCACATTAGTGGCACCTGACACCATAGAAACATTCAGGTTCTGCCCCGCAGGTGGTGGCACAATCTAGCGACTAACTAATGGGACAGAGGAACTGACAGAGACAATCCTTGAAACTGTCGGTTGTGACTGACATGTAATTGGGATCGATGATACAAGAGTATTCGGAACGATGGGTTGCATCGAGACTAAAGTAACAGCCTGTTGGGAAGCCGTGTTCATGAGGAACAGACCTGACGTAGGCCTGACACCTAACACTCATATAGGATTATGGTAGAGTGATGAGAGACTAGGTGTGCTTGAAACTAAGTGCCCCAAAGACACATAGTTGGGTGGCAAGATGACGGGAATACCTTCTAAAAAAGGGAAACCCTCAACAGGGAACTGCAATTTCAATTCTTCCCCTTCAACAGTGTGTGGAGTAGAAACCTCAAACTCATTCGGAGATGTGACTGGGACGTCGCCTTCCAGTTCCATGTTTAAAAACAAATGACGATGAATGGTCGAACGTGTATTGGGGGATAGTTCCAAAGGAACACTTGGTTGGTCGTACGGATTGTAAGGACGCTTCGGTGATATCTCAACAATGTCAAACAAAGGGTTCGAAGCATAGATAACCAGTCCAAGTTGGCCATCAGTGGTCGGCGAGTTCTCTGGAGTTCGAATAGGATTGTCTGGAGATTCTGGGCCAAGATCAGCAAGTGACCCTATATTGAAAGTAGGTGGAGGATGAGATTACAATAGTTGAACACTCAAAACAATTGCGAGTTCAACATTTTGGTCCTCGAGTGACTTTGATAGCTTAGGAAACAACTCCTCAGAGAATATTTCAGACGGAGGAGAGGAAGAGGAATTGGGTGAACCAGATGGTTCAGCCATGATGACCTTGTCTTAGTCGACGGAACAAATAACTTCAAGGCATTAAAATTTCCTTTTAAGGGAACTCACGATTTGGTCAAAAAGACTAACAGGATTTTTTGGATCATGGGCAATCAATTATTATGATGCATAAAATACTGATGCTCTTTAATTTTTTAAGAGTCAAGAAAGAAACAAAGATGACTCTATCACTTTCGATTGGAAATGAGCTCAAAAGGACAAGTGCTCGAATGATCTTTTAAATTTAATGAGTGAAAAACGTCAAATGATTGCTTTGGATGATCTAAGTAAATAGGATTACCAAGCAACCGTGAACTACAGAATACCTCCTAGCGAACCAAGAAGTACGAGTAGGCAATCTCTCGAATGTTGTGCTCAGTGTATCATGTTCACAAGGCGGTCGATTTGGCTTCCTAAGGATAAAAGGATTGCAGCGTAGTGGGATCTCCCGTAATATACTCGACAGTACGAGGAGCACAAATCTATACTAGCATTGTCTAATGCCGAAGCTAACAACAGCTACTAGGTTTAAAGACACTATAACACGTCTCTAACCTATACCTTCTAGATATGATCATTAATGTCAAATACGCCTTAGGTTAATTGAATCCATTTTAGAGTTGATCTTGAGTTAAGTTTCAGTTTTCATGTATTAGCGATGCTACTCGAAAAACCTCTAATGCAACTAAATGAAACAAGACCCTTTCAATTCGATGAAATGCCTACACTAGAGAGGGTAGAAACTACTCAACCAAATGAAAACAATCAAGCAACTGAAAACGAAATGATCTTTCATTACCTTACTTTTTCCAAAAAATAAACTAATGAAAAATGCATTCCAATTCCTAATTTCCTGACAAGGACTTATCTATTAGTCCTTTCAAAACGAAAAATTCTCTTCCTTTTTCAAATGTTGATGCAATTCTAGTCTTTAAAAAGATGCAAATTATCGTAACATAATGATGCAACGAGCTATAATTTCATACTTTCTCATGAAATAACACAAACTTTTTGCATACAAACTTTCAATGAAAAAGTTTTCGAGACAATGACCTCTTCAAGCATATGAAAACATGAAAATAGAATTTCATTCAGATTAATGAAACACTGACTTTACCAAACACAAGGCCAACAATGTAATCTATGCCGGAAAGAGACGTTCAAGCTAGTAAATGGAACTTTTTTTCAAACTTGTGCAAAAAGAGGTCAAAGTCATAAAAGTACCAAAAACAAATGCAAGGAGTAAACACACCTACAACCTGAGTTAGCAAGTTCACAAATTGTTGAATGGGTGACCAACTAGATGCCCTAGTGTCGTTGGCCACTCAATGAATCAATCAATCAAATAGGAAGATGACAAGCCAATAAGCAAGCAAAACCAAATGAAAAGTAGCTTTCTAATCAGGGAGAAAACAATCCAATAAGCTCACAGGGTCAAAAACACAAGAGCATAAAACACTAGCCATGATTGGGGTCCAGCCCTATTCTTCACTTACAGGCATTGGCGTGACTGCCTAACTAACAACAAGTGCCAGAGACTGGTCGGCGCAACTGTTCCTTAGCAATTCACGCAGGTCAATGCGAATGTCAGCGGATTAAGCATGCTGGCCGAAGTAACTAAGGAAAAATAAAATAAAAAAATTCAAAATAGGGACCAGATCTACTACTATGAATTTTAGAGTTAGGCCAGTAAGCAGGAGAAAAGAAACAGAACCAAAGGGAAAACATGAAACTAGAAAAGTTCTCACGAAATCATGAAATCCAAAACAAACAAAAGGATTGGGATTCCCCGGCAGAGTCGCCAATTTGTGGTGAAGTAAAATTATAAGTGTGGACATGAATGAATTCCTCTAGCCCGATAATGGGTCTAGCCACAGCAGATACATTCTATGGAAGATTTCCTTAGTTTAGAATCAATCAAGAGGGCCTACCTCTTGGTCGCTTATCCTGCTTGATGATTTCCTCACTTGCTCGCTCCAGCAATCTCTCGCTTCTTTCTTCAAGCTCTTGTAACAAGTAAACAACAACAACATACAAACATAATAATAGACAAATTATAATTCAACCTACTTAACAAGTCAAGAAACATTAAGACATGGATATGTAATATTACAAAACATGTAGGAAACCAATCGATAGTTGCATATATTAATATCAAAGAGAGATTACAACCATTCGACTTGATGTTGCGGCCTTCCTCTAACACGACCAAGTTCCCACACACTCCTGCTAGCATTCCATGATGGCTTCAAACAACAATAGCTTTAAAGCTCTTCCCTTTAGGATTCACTCCAAACCAAAAGACACTTATCCCTCACACAACTAGATGGATACAACTAGTAATAGCTTGCTTGTTTACTCCAAAATAGCATCAACACTTTGCAACTATAACACTCACACTCAGACAAAACTATCAACCGTGACTAGTTTGTGCTTGGGAAGAAGGGAGGTTTATATAGGAAATATGGATGGGAGATGGATCCTCTTCTCATGGGAGGAAGGATTTATCCCTTGAGGTAGTTCCATCATTATAGGGGAAAGGAGCCCAAACTATCATCCTTGACCCCATCCGGCCAAACCATTTACCAGACTTCTGTTACGGAGCTTCTAGAACTGGAAGCTTTGGCTCTAATTTAAAAAACTTTCCATAACAGGACCGACGCGACTGGAACACAGCTCAGTTGCTCTGGTCGGCGAGAGGAGTAGTGCTAACCTCTGCACATCGGCCCGGGGGAGACAAAGGCCATTAGCATCGGTTTTGTAAACTGGGCAAAACAAAAGTTTCAAGGGAAATGGTGCAAAAGAGAAATGATCTACTCATGAAGAGGGACATAATGGGAGTTTCTTCATGAAGGCAAAGCATGTGGGGTTCAATGTAGAGGCCCTCCAGGATCAAGGAAAGGGGAGTACAGGGACAGTGAAAAAATGTTGTGTAACACTCCTCTATGATCTTTATTATCATAATATTATATTATTACATGATTCCATTTGGAAACCTAACCATTTTTTGGGGGATGTATAGTTGATAGCATTTGTGTCCTACCCCAGTAACCATGTTAGTTGGAAAATAGATAATAAAATTGCACAACATAATTTTTCCATTAATTTTTGGGTTAGGGGAGTATCATATGCCCATACAGATTCTTAACACTTAGAAGAAATGGACTTTCTCTACCCAACATGCAAAATTCCTAGCTAAAATTAAATAGGCAACCACCACTCATTGCAAGGCTTAGATTGAGATAATGGAGAAACCAACCATCGAAGGACGTGTGGAATGTGGAAACTAGTTGTCAAGGACACAAAGTAAAGACCCCTTCAATCCCAACAATATGAATATAACATTGGAAAGAGTGAATAAATACATTAAATTCATGGAGAGGTGTGGAAATGATTGGATTGGGTTGAACTTTCACTATCTAATGATTTGGCTTCTAACTAGCAAGTACATGAAGAATTACAAGTTGACCAAAAAGGAGGAATTGGCATGTTGGAGGGAAATCCAAGCAAGATGGGGGTATTTTCATGTAGATGAGGTAAGATAAACTAATTACATTCTTAGTAAACTCCATGGGACCCTTTCCTTCTCATATTTCGACAAACTGTTGGTTGCATGAGGACTATCCTGTACAATTTTGTCTTATCCTAAACCCAAAATTTTGCATAATACACCTACATTATACTTCATTTTTTCCTATCTATATTTTGGCTCTAAATATATCAAAAAAGTATTGAAGTCATCCTTTTCTAAATTATTACTTTTTGACAAATAATTGTGCATTAAAATAGAAAAATCTTACAAGACACTTACCAAACTTTTTGCAAATTCTTTTTGTTGGAATATGTGTAGGACAATTGGGCAAAAAAAACACATGGGTTTTGTTCCTTGGGACCCAAATATGGACAAACATTTATTCTCTTTCCAAAAATTAGCCCATACAGTCTCGGTTAACACATGGTCAACTTGATCAATTTTGAGGAAAATCCCTTGTTTTTTGCCTAAAAAATAAAATATCATTTAGTTTTTTGGGGATTGGACAACATTTAAAAGGCTTAAAAGGGTGGAATTTGACCCAAATATTTCTCAAAAATAGTATTTTATTTTATGGAATAGGAATTCATAGCACTTTTAGTTTTAAAATTTTGTATAAATATACCAAGTGCGTGAAAGCTTGAACTAAGTTTTGTATTTTCCTAACTCGTTTTTGAGAGGATTAGTTTCAGACTTCCAAGAGCTATGTTGTAGCTCTATCCATGTGTTTTTCAGCAATAAATGAAGCGGTTTGAGTTGCTTTAGTTGATAGTCTCACAAGGTGTGCTTACTTGGAAGTGCAGGGCCCCCACAACTTACGTTGTGCACTCATATTTTTTATGCCCATACCCTATACTTCAAATATGTATTCTTCATGTCATTTTGATGATGGTATATTTATCTTTTTATGTACTTTATTATTTATCTTGTATTTAATTACAGTTATATACTTGGTATGCTCATAACTTGTTCATCAAATCTTGTTACTTATACTTGTTTTATTTTCTGTCCATACTGTTTTTTTTCATATTTCATTATTTAAAATGTTGTTCATAAACCAAATTATCATAAAATAATTACTACTTATGAAAACATTCTAGTTGATAAGTTAAGCAGAGAACCAAGAGTGTCATCCACTACCATTCTTGTTGGAATATGCCTTAATGCTCTCTCGACTTCTTGCTTAGTGTTGTATAAAAGGGCACAATAGTTCCCTGCTTTCTTAGACTAATTTCTTACTTTCCTAGATTAGTCAATCGCTTAGTCATTCACCAACTGATAAGTTGAACAAAAAACTACTGGAGTGTCCATCCACTTTCTCTCTCACAAGTGCAAAAGGCCCTAATGTATTCTTAACTTCTCAAGTAGTGTTTGTTTAAGTTTATTGGATTTAATAAAAGACTACGGAAGTGTCCATATTTTCTCACCTTCAGTAAAGACCCTAGTGCATTACCAATTCACAAAACCAAACCTCTTAAAGCATTGTTTCCAATTCTTGTCATTTACAAGCATTTGATTTCAGTGCGAAAACTTGCAAATATGTTGAACTTAATTGTGTACAAGAGTATAATTTGACCCATGTTTTGAGACCTTAGTGCATGCCTAATCATCTAATGCATTTCAACTATGTGTGCTTTACGTTCCAAGCAATGTGATTAGATCAAGTTTACTTTTTAAAGTTTTGTTAACTTAATATTTTGTAATTTTAGACCTTAAGTTTTGTTATTTGACTTTAGTACTTAGTCTAAGACATGACAACCAATCTAGCCTAGTTCCCTACATAATGTAAAGTGATCCTAAGTTTATGAATACCTACATTGATTTAAATATCATGTCCTAATCTATGTCATAGATTAGCCTGACATTTTTTGCATCATTAACGAGGAAGCACATTTCGAGTTAGAACTAGATTTATAAGCATTTTCTTAAAAGTTTGCATTCAAGTGTTTTTTTCGAAAGTATAAGCATTTAGGACCTAGGGGAATGAAGGCAATAAGACATGTTGAAGTTATCGATAGCTTCAGAATATCTTCTACATGACCTTGGTGTCTTAACTTGTAGGAGATGGTTGATTTCCTCTTTAGGTGCTTGCTTGGTGAAGTAAGTGATTTATGATTTCTTTCCTTAGTCTAACTTGGAAAAAGTATAATAATTAAAGTCAATTAATCATTGTGGACTATTAATCTGAAGTATTAAGGATAAATAATAAAATAATTTTAAGTGAAATAGATATGGTATTAATTGTTGATCTCAAGTGAGGCGAGTTCTAATATCGATTGTCAATCAGTTAAGATATTAGGGTTAGGAATTTGGTTTAATGAAGTTATAAAATAAGCCCAAGCGAGAGGTGAAGACACACAAGTGGAACAATCATCTTTCCCTAGAAAGATGACCTCATCTAAACTAAGGATAAGGGAGGAAGGGTGTAGGGAAATTTTGAGAGTATTTCCAACAGGCCAAATTCAGGAAATTTAGAGGTTTGAGTATTTGAAGTGCAGAGGAGGCTGAGTTGTTGAAAAGCCAATTTATCCAGTGGGTTGATTTTCTTGAGGGTGTTGGCCTCATACGAGGAGGAAAGGAGAGGGCTAATTTGATGGTGGTGGATTTTGAGTTTCTACGGGGATGAATTCTTTAAGAGGCCAATTTTTTGGTGGGCCAAATTTTCTGGTGGGGATCGAGTTACAAGTTCCAACAATACATTTTTTCCATGTATTTTTCTTTATGGGTCTAGGCCCAAGTTTTCTCATGGATTTTAACGAAGGAAAATTGTTATGGGTGTATACTTACTATTATGATGTGATTAGTCTCTCTGATTTTATTTTTTTGTTGTCAATAAGTTATTTCAAAAATTAAATACTAGTGATTTTATCCACAAAAACTCAAAGGGAGAAATCTGAGATCACAAGGATGGTTTTACAATAGCAAGTTGTTACGTTTTACGACATCATTTTTTTTTTGCAATGAAGGTCAATTTCTGAAATTGCTTCAATGATATTGAGATATGAAGACAAGTTGGATGGGGCCATTAATTTCAGTCCATGGAAGGGGTCAATCACTATTATTCTGAAAATGGATGGTTTTTGGGATTTTGCAAACACAAATATCCATGTTCCTTCTAACCATGCCCAAGCAGTCAAACATAATATGAAGGATGTGAAAGTGATGGGTATTATCTTTGATGGTGCGAGGGATCATATAATTCCTCACATAATAGAGAAGGACACAACATTGCTGGTGTGGGTAGCGTCAACCTATCTTTTTAGATTAAAAATCAAAATAAGGATAATAGTACTATGGGAGAAGTTAAATAGCATATGAATGAATAGTTCATAGACTGTAACCTCATATATCACTAGGATGAGTTATCAGTTGTGGGAGAAGTTGTGAGCGATTTAGAGCTAGTGGAGGTAGCTCTTAAGGGATGCACTAAACAACATACCACCTTTTTAGATGGAATCCTTACTAGACAACAACTTCCTCAGTGGTACTGGTTGTGGGATGACTTCATCCAAAAAGAAATATGGGAGAGTTCAATAACTATTGGACAAAATAGGAGAGATGTTGGGGACGAGGAACTTGCTCTTATTGTGAAGGCAAAGAATCGCGAAGAGAATTCCAAGTAGAACAAGGGTGGAGAAGGATATTCACAAAGTAAAAAGAAGGAGGACATGAACAAACTAAAATTCTTTGCATGTCATAAGTTTGGTCAATTTTTCGAACAATGTCCAACTAAGAAAATTGGCAAGGCAAAGACATCCACGACAACCATAGTGTAGATGAATGAGTTGGATGATAAGTTCAAGAAGAACTTTGGCTTGGTGTCATGTCGTTTTGGAAACCTTATGAGAGGGGTGCGGTTTGTAGACAGTGGGTCTTCTTGTCACATGACAAGATCTCGATATATTTTCACCAACATGGCCAAACATCTTAGACACTTGCATGTAGAGCTTGGAGACAACACCAAGTATGCAGTAAAGGACTTTCACAACATTTGTGTTTTGGATAGACTTAGGTAGTATCTTGGAGGTGAACCAACTGATTTTTGTATCGGGGTTAGAAAAGAATCCCATTTTTGTTTTGGTCATTGGGGACAATGTATTAGAGGTTAGCTCCAAGGGAGGTGAAGTAGTTGTGAGGGGGGAAGAAATTGATCCCAACAAGAGGCGAGTAATTGGGAGAAAGGATAACAAATTATATATGTTGAGAGCATAACTGGTGAAGGATATTATACGAGAGAGTGGTATCCAGAGTCATCTTTGGCATAGGAGGATGGGATGCTTACACTACATGGCTCTTCCTATGTTCCAGAGAATGGTTTCAGGTTTTTTGAAGATCATGGTGGAGCATTAAGGATTGTTTGGAAGATGTATGCTTTGAAATCATGCCAAGGGAGCATTTCCTCACAGTGAGACCAGGTCCAAGGGGATGTTGGACTAGATGCATTCAGATATATGTGGTCCTATGCCAGTGGAATCAATCATAGGTTATAGCTACTTTACAACATTCATATATGACTATTCTAGGAAAACTTTGATCTACTTCCTGAAGAGTAAGGGTGAGGTCTTTAGTTTATTTCAAGAATTTAAAGCCCTTGTGGAGAACGAGACCGAGAATAAGACTAAAGTAGTAAGATCCAATAGTGAGGATAAGTATACCTCTAATGAGTTTTAGGATTTATACAAGGAAGAAAGGATCAATAAGGTACTCACATTATGTTATCACTCTCTACAAAATGGGGTTGTCGAGAGGAAGAACAAGACCATAATGGGAGCAACTAAGGAAATCATCTATGGTTACGAACTACCTATGTTTTTGTGGGTGAAGCCTACAATACAACTATATATTTGTAGAATAAGATTCCATAAATAATATTAGAGGACAACACTCCTAAGGAGATGTTTACAAGAGTGAGACTAGAGTTGAGTCATCTTCTCATCTTTGGTAGTCCACTTTATGTCGAGATTCCTATAGAGAAGAGGACTAAGCTAGATCCCTCATCATAGAAGGCCATTTTTTGGCTATAATGATGTCTCAAAGGCCTATAGGATCTACATTCCAAGATAGAGGAGAGTCATAATTAGTCAGCATGTTAGATTTGAGGAGGGAAAGACATTTAGGTCTCATGATATGGAGCTGGTGGGGGTAAAGGATCAGGAACAAGAGGCTCCTGAGGTTTATCAAAGACCAACAACACCAACAATAGGGACACAACCTATAGATTAGGAGGAGGAGCGAGAGGATCCTTCTCGATCTACCAGAAGGAGGGCAATACGGGATGAACATTATTTGAGAGATGCTGAGGAGCATATGGAGGCACCTAGTAGCACTTTTTTGCAGAGTAGACCATTAGTGATATTTTCTAGTTATTTGGCATTGCCGAGTAGCCTTAGTGTGTCTCACCCTTCCACTTTTGAGGTGGCTCCAGATAAGCACATATGGAGGGATGCCATGGTCGAGGTGTATAACTCCATCATGTGGAATGATGTATGGGACATAGTGTTGAGGCATTAGGGGAAGTTAGTGGTCACTTCTCAATGGATCTTCAAGATCAAACATGCAGTTGATGGCAGTGTCAAGAAGTAGAAAACAAGGCTCATGGCAAGACGGTTCTCTTAGAAGGAGGGAGTGGACTACGAGGAGACATCTTCTCCTACCACCAAATTTGCATCTATTAGGGCAGTCATAACTATTGCATCATAGATGAAGTGGAGGATACATCAAATGGATGTGGATACTACCTTCTTCAATGGGAAGATTAAGGAAGAGGTATATATATAGAAGCTTCAAGGATTTGAGGTGCATGGGAGAGAGTCCCTTGTATGTAGGTTGATGTAGGCCATTAATGGGTTGAAGCAGGTTCCTTGCATATGGTATGCTATAATTGATGGACATATTCTAGTTTGGGTTTCCCCAAGAGTGTAGCGGATTCCAATTTGTAGTATCTATTTGTTGAGGGTGAATTGCTTATCTTGGTCCTCTATGTGGATGATCTCTTCTTGGCGGGATTAGAGAAGCTTATCAAGATGTGCAAGGAGTACCTTCATTCAAAATTTAAGATGAAGGACATTGGCTTCATCCATTACTTTTTGGGATTTGAGGTGTGATAACAGAAAGGAGAAATTTTCCTATGGAAAGGAAAGTATGCAGTTGAGATCCTAAGGAGATTTCAAATGGAGGAATGCAAGTTGATATCTACACCCATAACTACTAACTTAAAGATGTTGATTTCTTCTGAGGGTGAGTTGGTGGATGCCACATTGTATGGCCAGTTGGTTGGGTCCTTGATATATATGTTCAACATTAGGCCAAATATTTATTTTGTTGTAAAAACACACATCCAATTAATGGTGGAATCGAGATAGGTTCATTAGGTAGCATAAAAGCATGTGTTGAGATATATGCAAGGAACAATGGAAATTGGATCAAGATATGTTGGAGTTGGTGGATTATATTTTCAAGGGTACACAAATTATGATTATGCTAGGAGAGCCATGGATAGAAAATTCATGTCTGGATGTTGTTTCAACTTTGGATTCACCATGATCTCATGGTGTAGCTGGGAGAAAACGTTAGTGGTGCTTAGCTTAGTAGTGGAAAAGTACATGGCAACGAGTCTCATGAGTTGTGAAGCCATATGTATTTCCAAGATGCTCACAGGGTTATTTGGTCTTAAGTTGGATCCCATGGTGATTTATTGTGATAATAAGAGTTGCATAAAAATCTCTAAAAATCCTTTGTTTCATGACAATTCCAAAGATATAGAGATCATATATCACTTCATTAGATATAAGTTCTAGTGAGGTATTGTGAGATTGTGGCACATTTCTACAAAGGAGCAGGTGGCCAATATTCTCACCAAGCCTCTAGTGAAAAGAAAGTTTGTGTTTTATAAGTACAAGTTGTTAGGGGTGGTGAAGAATCCCTTCCTCCTTAAGAGGGAGTGTTGAAGTTCTTGGTAGCTTCAGAAGATCTTCTTTCCTCATTCTAACTTGGAAAAAGTACAATAATTAAAGTTAAATAATTATTGTGGACTATTAAGCCAAATTTCTAAGGATAAATAATAAAATTATTGAAGTGGCTTAGATATGATCCTAGACATTGATCTCAAGTGAGGCAATATCTAATCTCAACTATCAATCACTTAGGAGTTTAGGGTTAGAAATCTAGAGTAACGAAGCTATAAAACAAGCCTAAGGGAGAGGTGATGACAAACAAGTGGAGGAAGCGATTTTCCATAGAGTGATAGGCTCAACTAGACTAAAGAGAAGGCATGAAGAGAGTAAGGAAATTTGGGAGTATTCTAGGAGGTTGAAATCAGGAAATCAGGAGGTCGAGTTGTTGAAGTGCAGAAGAGGCCAAGTTGTGGAGAGGCCAATTTCTGTAGTGGACCAATTTTATAGAGTGCAAAGGGGTTGTACTATGAGGAAAGGATAGGGTCGATTCGCTGGTGGTAGAGGTTGAGTGTCTCTAAGGCCCAATTCTTCAAGAGGTCGATTTTCAAGTAGGTTGAATTCCTAGGGTCGGGTATTATAGTAGGGGTCGAGTATTTTTGTTTTTGTTTTTTTTTTCTTATAAAAGACAAGCATAATTTTATTCATCTATAAGGATTTTTATTTTTGCATATGATGTAAATATTCCAGAAATACGCCTCATGACATTGAGATAAAAAAAGAAAAACTCTGTAAAAAAAAAGTTTACAACAAGAAATATATGAAGTTAAGTGTGATAATGATCACTTAACTTCTCTTTTTTTCACTTTATACCATCCATAAGAGTTTGGTTCAACAACAACCATTGCCAATACTCTTATTGTTTCCTTTTGTGAGGCTTCTTGGTTTGAGTTTGAATTCTCATATATGTGCTCTTTTTGTGCCCCCAATCCCATCACATGCCTGAAACACATCCAATTTGGTACCCTTTTGTATAAGGGTAGTGATTCTTAATTGTGCCAAAACACCCCCTTTTGGTTGGTTTCCACTTCGGAGAGGTGAGGGTCTAAAAACTATCATCCTTTTGGCCTATTAGCATGCCTCTTTTTCTTTTCTAGGTTCCTTTTTTCCTGTGTATATGTGTTCTACAAATGTCATGTTTGGAAACATATTCAACATCGAATTGTCGTGTTCTCCTAATCTAAAAGTTGGGACCACTAAAAATTTTTGTCTTTCAATAATATGTGATATGGTAGACCATTGCTAAGGTTTATCTCCACACAAATTATGGCAAAATTAAAAAGACCTTTCTTTGTTCTTTCAAGGTCCATCTTTTTGAATTTACCTAGAGTATTCCAAATATCCTCTTGAACCTTACGGCGCCAAGAAGGAAGAGGGAGCTTTGGAAGTCTTACCCATACCGACATAGTTGATACAACCATATTTTTGGCATGAAACTTAGGGAACCATGCAGTAATGAAGAGTCCGGCTCTACCCCAAAACCATGGCCCTTCATTTATCACATACTCCAAATATTTATATGCATCAAATTGAACAATGAAGAAACCTTTGGAACATAAATTAATGTCGCAATTCGGTGTGAGAAAAACCAATAGTGTAATGCTTCAGGTTTAGGCCATAAACCATTAAATCTGCAAATGAAAACCTTGGAATGGAGGTAGAAAAGAGATAATTTACCTCTGGAATATTAACCTACATGGTTGGTACTTGTTCCATTTGTTCTATAATGTATGGTCCTAGGTTGTTTTGAAAATGATATGTTGGGATAGAAGACTTCCCTTTCATTGCATCCTTGAAAGAGGAAGTTTTTCCATTTGGTATCCTAGGTCCCAAAGCTCCTTCACGTAGCCTTAGATCTGGGAAGAATCTTGAAGCAACTTCCCTTCATATTAAGAACATTGGTATTTTTCAGGTATGCCCCATTTATTATCTAAGACCTGCTTCAGAATGTTGAAAAAAAATATTATCTCCTTGCTCAGAGGGTAGAGGTCTTCCCACAAACAATCTTGATAAAAAAAATGAAAAGTGTTATGATCCTTATTTTCTAGAGAGGCATATTGCTTAAACCGTGGAGAGTGGATGGGTACTCTTTGTGTAGAAATCTCCCATTTATGCATAGGAAATGAAGTCTTCATCGATGCCACCACCCATGGGACAGAGATTGTATAGATGTTGGGGTAGAGGAAATATGGGACGCGTAAAACATCCCTACAATGTGCACCCATCGCACGATTCTCAAACAAAATGAAGCCCAACCATTGTAGACAGCCTTTGAAATCTTAATAAAACTTTGGACCTTCATTATATGCACAAAATAGGGAAGAGATTGTGAAAAACATGTTATACTTTGATATATGGAACTCACGAAAATCAAACTCATACCACAGTAACGGAAAGGTCATTCTACCACAGGCGTGAATTTTAGCACCCATTTATCGACTCCCAAGGGAAAGCATTGGGAAACATCTCTGGATTGTAGCACATCCTAGAAGGAAAAATTGAACCCTTGTCCTACGATGATGGATGGGAGATGACCAAAACATGATTAAACCCTAGATACTAGCACAAAGTCCATTTTTATCTATGTGTGGGGGGCAAGTTACATGTTCTAGTAGTCCCTTTTATCAATGTATATTTTTCTTTGTTGGTCTAGGCCTAGATTTTCTCGAGGATTTGAATGAAAGAAAATTGTTATGGGTGTATACTTACTATTATGATGTGATCGATCTCTCTGATTTAATAATTCCATTGCAAATATTTTATTTCAGAAGTTAAGTACCAATGATATATTTTTTTAGCAATTCATAAATTTATTTAATATTTTTTTGAATAAAAATTGTTGAGGTATAAATAAGTCTTCAATGGTATTGGAAATT
This sequence comes from Pinus taeda, assembly GCA_000404065.3. Lineage (NCBI taxonomy): Eukaryota > Viridiplantae > Streptophyta > Pinopsida > Pinales > Pinaceae > Pinus > Pinus taeda. The sequence goes on along the minus strand of APFE031630234.1, from coordinate 36,546 downwards.
TAACAAGACGATAATTAAAAACTTACAGATTCACTTTAGTTGAGTCTTAACAAATCCAAGACATGTTTATATGTGCATTCTTATATTAGATTTAGTTTTAATTATTTTCATTTATGCATTTTTACAATAGACCCACATATCAGAGAGGTACATAAAAACCCCTCCAACCATTAAAAAAAAATTAACCCAACCACTAATCCATTTGCAAGACAAGAACTATCAACAAAGGAATATGCTCAAGAATTTATTCAGTAAAGGAGGGCAAAGCCACCACAAGGATCTTCTCAGATCCTTGTCCAAACTCCATAATTGCCACTAGAAATGAGTCTTCATTTCAATAAATAAAGTGAACCAATCCATCCATGGACGAAATCCATAGGAGGAGAATCTAGAAGTTCCTTCTAGTAATCCTTCTAAACATATGAAGAAGACCAAGGAGACAAAGGTCACATCTAATGAAAATGAGACAATAGATCTAAAATTTGAAGAATTTCTTGCATGTTTATCACAAGATTCCTTGTACATTAAGGAACGCAAGGAACAACCTACAAAAGAACTTTATGGTATGTCAATTAAGCAGAGCTAAGGAGAAAAATATTTAATTGAAACATGGTTCCAAATAGTCACTAGGCCTCAATACCAATGTTTTTTTCAACATTTCTCAGCATCAAATCTATATTAGCATTTGATCTCTCGTGTCCAAGAATTCATTAAGTTATATTTTCAAATGCGAATATGAGTTTACTTATGACCTTATGCAAATGGATGCATTGGGGAAATTATCTTATACTTGAGGGAATGATTTATTTTCCAAAATAGAATAGGATAGTATAGCGGAATAAATTAATAAAAAAGATTTTTTATTTTTTATTTTTATTTTGCATAATAATGTTGAATCAATCATTCATGAAGAGTTATTCAAGTCATTGTTCAATAACTAATTTTGAGAGAATTTCATGGTGAAAAAATAGCCAAAATAGTCCTATTTTTGGGAACCATGTGGGCTCGTTCTTAAAATTTGTTTCTATACAAAGTATCCCTTGAAATCTAGTTTTTAACCCATTTTGATTTTTTCAATTTGGAATTCAAACGAAAAATATATGGGCAAAATAGTTACTAGGTGTCAAAGGAAAAATTCAAGAAAGAAGTTAGTATAATCATGATTTGAGGGACTTAATGGACATTATTTTTACATGATCTTTCTAGGGAAGATAACCCTTGGAATCTAGTTTCAAACCCAATTTGAATCACCTCAATCCAACATCATACTAAGAAGTTATAGTTAAATTAGTAATTGTTGCAATAATTAAAATGCTTTGAACTTTTAGAGGTACTTGTCTAATTTGAAGAATTTGATTTCTGCCTTTATCATGATCTCTTCCTCCATGTCATTCTGTGAAAGCTTAATCTAGTGTAGGTTCATTCTTCTGAAGCCTTTGTTTTTCTTCGAGGACTAAACATAGATTCTACGGGTATTAGGGTTTCATTTCGAGAAGAGATACAAAATGAAGTTACAAAATGTTAATGATCGCATGATAGGCTATTAAAGAGAATGGTAACGAATTCTTTATCCTTAATATATAAGTGAATTATGTCAATTGAATCACAAATAATTCCTTTTTTAATTCTTGTAACTTTTGAACATCCCCTATAATAGAATCCAATGTTATTGCATTTAAAGTAGGTAACTTGTTTCACAACAACAAAAATTTGCAGTTCATTCAATGTTTCATATAAATTCTTCAATTTTTCCAAACTTTAATGTTGGAATTTCTAATTCTATCCCGTTAGAAATGATACTATCTGATTTATTTCTTCCTACTCGTTTAATTACTTAACAAGTTATTTACCATGTAAATACTGAAAATAAAAACAAGTACAGTATCAACATCTACAAATCATCAACTGAAAGAGAATAAGCACACAAGTGACACCATTATTTTTGGACCAATCTCCTCGGAAAAACCCAATGCGGGAAAACCGATGCAGCTATTCAAAGGGTTTTATTATTATGCAGTTTTCAGAATACAACTAGGGTTCCAGAAATGGTTTTGAAGCAGGTAAGTTCCCTTTACAGGCAGAGGTAACCCCTCTAGCCCTAGAGTGGGTCTATTCACAATAAGAACAATATCAAAGCAAATTCCCTTAGATAGTTAATGTCATGAAGGCCTACCTTCAAATCCTCGTTTGATGAAGTTCTCATTGTGTTGCTACAACTCTTGTTCTAATCACTTTTGTACTTGAAACAACATACAGAGAACAACAACAAACATAATAGAATACAACAAAAGCAATCTACTAAAAGGGTTAAGGAACTTCAAGCTATCAATATGCAATTTGACATAAGATATAGGAAATAAACCGTTGATTTGTATAAATATGAACTGAAGTAAAACTTACAACCATGCCTTGACATTGTAGGTCTCCTTGAAGGGTCCTGTCAGCATGCCTTCATAAGCATTCACCCACAAATTTTCTCCCAAGAGGATGAATAACTCTCTCTCCTACCCAAAAGGCAAAATTATGATCCTAGAACACTCATACAATCAAGTCAAATCCACACAAAACTATCCCAGGCCAAGTTACATTAGAAGCTACTTCCAAACTCTACTCTCTCTATCTTTAACTTCCAACTAGCATATCTCAGCCATGAAGGAGGTATTTATAGGAGAGGAACCTCCATAAGGGATGGGAGAAAGAGCTTATCCCTTTGGGAGGTTGTGCAAAAGGTGGAACAACCATCCCAAAGGAGAGAGTTGAGCTCATCTAATCCAACAACCAACCCTAGGACCGCCCATTGATAATATATTAAAACAAACTCGCCAAAAGTAGCTCCTCCCGAGTGAAACATAGGGACATAGCGATGATGTCACTAGGCTTAGTTCAATCTTAGCCATCTTCATGGGTGGAACAACTGATGACCCGTGACGACCCAAAAACAAAGGTTAAAAAGGGTCTGCTCCAGGAGTAATGAACTGAGGTATTCTTCCTGATATGATAAGGAAGACATTGACACATATTTTGCAACATGACACAAAGCATATGTCAATAACATGAACTGATAGTGTCTGGGTCAGGGGAACACGGGGTCGGTGATAAAATATTGTGTAACAGATGCCCCCTAAAGCATGAATACTAAGAGAGTGGGAGGGGTGAAATGCTTTGCGAACACATAACTGAAACAAAACACCATCACGAAGAACCTGCAAATGCAAGTACAACTAATATCACTGATACATAAGTACATAGTGAAAGGAAATACATGTGCATAAGGAATGGGCGCAGCTATCCAGAAGATAAACATAAATGATCTATGGTATAGATGCATCCATCCAATCAAAAGGACCATATAAAAGACTCAGGTATGGTCGCAGCCATCCAATCAAAAGAGTCATGTATACAATCATGAACCAATCCGCGCAACCTGGACTTGTGTAATCTGAGCCCGGGGTCTTGAATCCCAACCTGATCAAGGTACAAAATCTAATATGTGAATAGATGTGTTGAAGTTGAGCATACTAGAAAATCGCTTGATTACCGGTCAATGATGTAAATCGTTAACAAGTGCGAGAGAGACCACCATTAATGTCAATGGTTCTCAAGGTACTGCTAGTACAATCCACGAAGTGTGAAGAATGATCTGAAGTCGAACACTCATGAAATCACCTGATCTAAGGCCAATAATGAAAGCCCATCATCGAATGTGAAGAACTTGCCATTAAAGAATGCAAGCTCCAAGGTACCGAAAAGGAGTCTCTAGATCAACTTCTCGGATAATGAGCTGAAGTCGACAGGAAGCGATTGGTCAAAGGAGGGCCATAATGCTTCCCTCATCATCGACGTGAGACAAAGGAACAAGATGAATGTGGATGAGACAAAGAATCTAAGGAAGGTGTGTAAGGATACAAATTGCAGAAGGATTAAGCTCTTGAACATATCGGTGACACGACTCCGGAGTTTGGAAGCATTTTGGTACCAAGGGATCAAAGGTCATGATGATGCAGCAAGGATTAGATGGAATGAGGCAAAATGGATAACCCAAAACCCGGAAGGCCAACGATAAAGTGAGGATATCCCAACCCGACAAGAAGCAGAAAGAGTGTCGATGTTCAAGAGCGACAAGTTTCCGTAATAATTAATACAACTGACGGAATACTTCCAAATTTTCCCCCACCATTTCTGGCAAGTACCCCAATTATTTTTGACACACAAGCTTCAAGGGGATAGCATATGCTTGTAATATAAGTTTTTCCTTCGGACAAATATGACCTAGTAAATTTTAACGAGCCTTAGGAAGGAGAAGCTCGGTCTCATCATGATGACAAGTCGAATGTCGCCAGGGTTTAATGAGTCCGACATAGGCAAAACTCAGAGTCTTTTTCATGTTTAGAGAGTTTGAAAAAGACACATAAAAAAGAACTCCACATGGTCCCTTTTCATATTTGTGTGTCTCTCGAGCCCGAAAAGATAGAAAACAATACTTGAGAGAACCGCTTGACCATTTCAGCCAACGAGTACCTTTTTCGTAAATAGTGCCTCCCAGCCCGAAAAAGGGGTAAACTTATACTAGGCGCACAATGTTTCACATCCGTTAACGAGTTCAAAACAACAAGGAATCGACCATATTTTCGTTTTTAAAGGCTCATAAAAGAGTTGAAAGCAGACCCCCCATTGTTTTCTCTTTAACCAGTGAAAAAGGGAAAAATACTCGGCAATATTTTTGTAACAACCCAAAATAAACATGTAATTAATCAACTAATTAACATCAAGTTTGAACTGTGAGTATCACTTACCTGTGGTTGAAGTCTTCTTACTGCAACAAGGTTTTGGGGACGACTCTCCATCCAACCGTAGGCTCAATTGCACAAAATATTGCTACAACTAGCCACCCCCGAGCCCTCAATCAGCGTACTACTACCAGTGAATCCTCTATCTTATAATACTATTCTCCCAAGAGAATGAATGATAGAATCTTGGAATGATGGAATGCCTCCTATCCTCCTCACCATCTAATAAATAGAGCAAACATTGGAAGGGGAACCACATGCACACACTCCATGTGTCTACATGCAACTTTATTGTTTTTCTGTTTTTATTTCTTTTTGATAGTCTTTACTGATTTTTTTACTGTTTTTCTTATTTTATTTCTATTTATTTTATTTAGAGCTTTAGTATGATTATTTATTATTTATTACTATTTATTATTTTATATTATTATTTTGTTTTATTCATTGTTTATTTTCTTGTATTTTTTAATATTATTTATTATTTATATCATTTTTATTTTTATTTTTATTATTTTTATTATTATTATTTTATTATTAAGGGATTTATTATTTATTATTTTTATTATTTATTATTTATTATTAAGGGAGGGACATTACAATTTTCATCTTTTACGAGTCAGAAAAGTGCTTAAAGGTGATTCGTCCTAGAGGAACGAGTGGTATAAAGGGTAGCAACTGGTTCCAGCAATGGTGGAACTACTCAAAACATTTAATGGTCAAGAGGCTGGCTAATAAAACCACTCATCGTTGTGGTTCCTCAAGAGAGGAAAAACAACCAAGTGAAAGCATATGATCGGCCAAACAAATAGTGATGATGGAAGGAGAAAAACCAAGGCTCATATGATGGAAGAGGATGATAGAATGGCAATCACGATGGTTAAAATGGAGATGGGTTCATTTTTACACAAGCTTGAACCATAACAAACTATGCTTGAGTTCAGTTTCATGTTTACACAAGCTTGAAACGAAAAACTATGCTTGGATTCAGTTTCATTTTTACACAAGCTTGAAACGAAGAACTATGCTTGAGATTGGTTTACATGCCCCCAACATGATGAAAGGGAGATTCTCCTGTAACCAAATGGAAGTCGTTGTGGTGAAGCAGGATGGTTATTGAACACCTTTTTGGCTTCATCCAAATAGGGACAAAGGTGAATGGGGTAGTTCCCTTCACATAACCTACAAGGAAACTTAACTTTACCACTAGGTGCATGCCCCCCAAGCTTCATTACATTCACCTAAGTAGACTACTCGTGGATATCAAGTGGATGGAATGAAGGTTCGTTTTTTAGATCAAGTGAAAGACTCGACTGGGATTTTACGAGATATAATCAAAGACTCAAATTGGAACTTTGCTCCAAGGGACCTTGTTTCAATTTTTAATGAGCTTTACACAAGACTAGGAACTCTGCTCAGATTCCCTGTTTCATTTTTTAACGAGCTTGACACAAGACAAGGAACTCTTCTCATAGCCTTTGTTTCATGTTTTAACGAGGTTGACATAAGACCAGGAATTATCCTCATATACTTGGTTTCATTTTTGAACGAGGTTGACACAAAAAAGAACTGTCCTAATCACCCCTTGTTTCATCTTTTAACGAGGTTGACATAAGACCAGGAACTATCCTCATGACCCCTTGTTTCATTTTTTAACGAGGTTGACACAAGACAAGGAACTCTGCTCATCTCTTGTTTCATTTTTTAATGAGGTTGACACAAGACCAAGAACTATCCTCATCTCTTGTTTCATTTTTTATTGAGGTTAACACAAGAAAGAACTCTCCTCATGATTCCTTGTTTCATTTTTTAACGAGGTTGACACAAGACCAAGAACTATCCTCATCTCTTGTTTCATTTTTTAATGAGGTTGACACAAGAAAGAACTCTCCTAATGATTCCTTGTTTCATTTTTTAACGAGGTTGACACAAGACCAAGAATTATCCTCATGACCCCTGTTCATGGATCATATGAGAACATGGCACAAGAGATCCTCACTAGATGGAAGAACCACACTCTGGGAGGAATACATGTCATTTCGTACTATAGATAGATCAGGTTCCAATTCCCCTAGTACATAATGTATAATCCCATCTGTGTAATCATCAGCAAATCCGGAAACGGAATGGGCAGCCACATAATTCACCTCTGGCGGGGAAGGTACTGCTTGCAAACAAGAGTTGATAGGGGACAATGGTTGCAAAGGAGATGTCTGGTGACCAATGAATGATAGCTGATCAATAGTCACAATTCTTCCTTCATGCGGAAAACAAACCACTCGGAAAAGTGAAGAAACAAGAGCTCCCATGACATACACATAGTCACGTCCAAGGAGGATATTGAAATCTAACGGACCTTGGACTACCATAATGTCTATATAGATGGTCTTTCCTCCCAAAGTAATAGGGAACTTCAGAAGGATACCTAAGGGTTGATTGGTTCCTCCTTTGAAAGCCAACATATTCTGAGTGATAGGCACAAGCTGTGGGGAGCCCATAGCTTGCAAAGTAGTAGAAGACATGATGTTAACATATGCACCTTCATCTAATATAGTGTCAGGTACTACCATATTATAGGCTTGTACTGTGATCTGGAAAGGCACATAAGATGGGAGGCAGAAAGTAGTCAATAGACCCCAATCGAAAGAGATGACAGAACTACTTGGTGGGGGTATCATATGATTGCCCCCATGCTCTGTAGGAATAGGAGAAGGACTCTCCTGAACAATTGGGATGGGAGGGTCACTCGTCAATTCATGAGAATCTTAGGAGACGAGAAGAACATGAGCAGTATGATCACCACTCTCTTCTGGAACAAAGTGACAAAATGGTGGCAGAGCCAAGTTAACACTCTTTTCGACCAATGGTTGGTTGGGAACAGACACAAAAGAGTCTCACTCAGGAAGAGCAGGACGAACAAGAGATGAACCCGAGTCAATCTCTTTACCAACCGGGAGAGGGTTAGAAGAAAGCCTCTGATAACCAACGGGGGGTTGGGGTTGAGGAGCTGTAAGGTTTTCCAAAACTTTGGAAGTTTTATCCATAAGAGGACAAAGGTGAAGAAGATGTTGTCCTTCACATAGCCTACAGGGGAATCTATTTTGCCCTTTATTCTTACCGTCTCTAGCCAAGAGTGTAGCATTGACATGGTTTCCAGAGGTCGATGGGGATGATCGATCCAAATTTTGAGACCATACCTCTAAGACTCTGGGAATGCCAGGACAGTCTCGGAGGATATGATCACCCTTACACATCTTACAAGGGAATCTGACCTTCCGTGGAGGAACAGAAGGTTTGCCTATACGAGGTGCATTTGGAGTAACAGTCGCATGGTCGACCTCTTGCTTAGATGACTTCTTCTTCTTCATCTTCTTCTTCTTTGTAACCTCCTGGTTACTAGATTTGAAACTTTCACTAGGTGAAGTAGAAGAGAAAGGTGAAGAAATAGGGGAAGAAGGCAAGGGGTAAACCTTAGAATCATCATGACGTGATTCGAATGAAGGAGATGGCAGGGCAGGAGTTGGGACACTTGGGATCATTGAGGTTGAAAATAACTAGACAGGTAAACTAATGGTTAACCCAGGGAGGGACAATGTTTCCATATAAGGAGCACTAGTATTTCCAAAAGAAGGAAAAAGACTAGGATTCCCTTCCGAGGGGAACTCTTGATAGGTGGACTCTGGAAATGTTGCCATTGGAATCAACTCTAAATAATTACTAAGGAAGACAACTTTTACCAAGAATATTTCGTGGGAAGTTAATTTTAGAACACTAAAACAAAACTTTGCTTTTTCATGTTTATAGAGTCGAGAAAGGGTTAAAATATGACTCTAGTCTCCTTCGAAGTTTAATGAGCCTGAAAGGACAAGTGCTCAGATGCTGCTTTTACTTTTAGAGAGTCGAAAAGGAACGAAAGTGACTGCTCTAGAACTCTAGACAAAAGGTTTACCAGACAAATCGTAAAACCGCATATACACCTTGGTAGTAAAATGAAAGAGAAATGACCAAGGACTTCCCATATGGCAGCTATTCTTCCTGAATGTTGTTTTCGATGAGTTACGATTCGTAAGGAGGCAGACTTAGCTTCCTATGGACAACAGGATTACAACCTAGTGGGGTCTCCTATCATATACGCGACATTACAGGGAGCACAAGTTTGTACTAGCACTTATTGAATCACAAAAGGAGGAATCACCCAACCTTAATGAAAACAACAGCCCATAGGTTTAAAGACGTCAGAACATGTTTCTAGCCTAGACCTTTAGATATATGAGCATTAAGTTCCAATGCGATTTTAGATTAATTCGATAAATTTTAGCAGTTTATCTTGAATTAGATCTCAATTTCAAGGCCCTGCCGAATGTATCTTCAAAAACTCTTAGAATGCAACTAAATGAGTAAAGAAACCATTTCTTTTCAATGAATAACTAACTAAAGAAAAGTGAGAGGTTCACTTCAAAGCAATCAAAGCAACAAGCAAGCAAATGCAAGAATGGTACTTTGTGTTATTTCGCAAGCAAACCAATCAAGAGGAAAGAGAAATGCTTCTATCTTTCACTAACTTGCAAGAAATTTAATTAAGAAAATGAAAAATACATCCTTTGCTTTTCAACTTCTAAATGTAAAGAATTTACTAATGCGAAAGATTGTTCTCATTTCCTAATGCAAAATGAATGCGATATTTTGTTTTTTCGAATAGATGAGAAGCAACAAAATGCAAAACTCAAAACAATGCTAGTTTTAAGTCCTTTTCAAATGAAATCATTCAATAATTAAAAAGAAACATTCCACTCAGAAACTAATCAAACACTTAAAACAAATTATATGTTTATTTTTGCAAAAACTTGAAAGCTTTCTAACTGACCGGGAAGCAATGTGATCTATGCCAAAGTGATGGAAGGAAACCAAACAAACAAGACTTGAAAGTTTTGATAACCAAACGTCACAACCAATCAGGAAGATGAAAGAACAGTCAATAAGGAAAAGCCTCAAACAAAGCAAGGGATCGCTTCAAACATAGCTCAAAGGTCCAAATGAACTAGCAACCCAAGAAAAAGATAATACTTCAAGAAACCCTAAGGTGAACAGGTCACACAATTCAAAAGGAGAAATCTCAAGGGAATGAAACCAAGAGTCAAATATTCCAACAAACAACAATTTGACACACAATAAATAGGCAAATGACAAGCTCAGAAGGATAAGACACACGGGCCAATCAGCAAATAGAACTTCAAAATGAAAACCTACAGTAATCTTTGCGAGCGTCAAACTGACAACCTGCACCGACAATGAAAAGTCACACCCCCTTAACTAGCAACTTGCGAACTTGTCGTAGAAATACACCAGGAAACAACGCCGAGTGTAACTTAAAGCCCATCGCAACTGTGAGGTGATTGAATTGCGCTAAACTGTAGAAAGCGCAACTAATTAAATAGAGCAAACGCAACTATTGTTGCGACTGTCATAAAATAAAGGTGACGACCCCAAATCAAAGGAAAAATTTAAAAATTCAGATGAGGAAAGGCCAAACCTATCACTTATGATAGAGGGAAGACTACCAGGAGTAATCAAACAACCCACAATATGGAGAATTCTACCCAAAAAATAAAGGAGACAATAAACAAGCAAAGCAAAATCAAATCAAGAGACAAAAGACACAGATCCCCGGTATGGTTGCCAACTTGTGAAGCAGGTAAGTTCCCTTTGTGAACAGAGGAAATCCCTCTAGCCCTAGAGTGGGTCTAGTCACACCAAGAACAATATCAAAGCAAATTCCCTTACATAGTTAATTTCATGAAGGCCTACCTTCAAATCCTCATTTGATGAAGTTCTCGGTGTGTTGCTCCAGCTCTCGTTCTAATCACTTTTGTACCTGAAACAACATACAGAGAACAGCAACAAACATAATAGTATACAACAAAAACTATCTACTTAAAGGGTCAAGGAACTTCAAACTATCAATATGCAATTTGACATAAGATATAGGAAATAAACCGTTGATTTGTATTAATATGAATTGAAGTAAAACTTACAACCATGCCTTGACATTGTAGGTCTCCTTGAAGGGTCCTGTTAGCATGTCTCTGTAAGCATTCACTCATGAATTGTCTCCCCAGAGGATGAATAACTCTCTCTCCCACCCAAAAGGAAAAATTATGATGCTAGAACACTCATACAATCAAGCCAAATCCACACAAAACTATCTCAGGCTAAGTTACATTAGAAGCTACTTCCAAACTCTATTCTCTCTATCTTTAACTTCCAACTAGTAGATCTCAACCATGAAGGAGATATTTATAGGAGGATCCTCCATAAGAGATGGGAGAAAGAGCTTATCCCTTTGGGAGGTTGCACAAAATGTGGAATAACCGTCCCAAAGGAGAGAGTCGAGCTCATCTAATCCAACAACCAACCCTAGGACCGCCCATTGACAATTTGTTAAAACAAACTCACCAAAAGTAGCTCATTGCAAGTGAAACACAGGGAAAAAGCGACGGCGTCATTAGGCTTAGTTCAATCTTGGCCATCTTCGTAGGTGGAATAACTGATGACCCGCAACGACCCAAAAACAAAGGATAAAAAGGGTTTGCTCCAGGAGTAATGAACTGAGGTATTCTTCTTGACATGACAAGGAAGACATTGACACATATTTTACAACATGACACAAAGCATATTTCAATAACACAGACCAGTAGTGTCCAAGATCAGGGGAATGTTGGGTCAGTGAAAAAATACTGTGTAACAATGGCTCACCCAACAGAGAATTCCCTTGGCAATAGTACCTCTCCTCGAAGATAGATATTTTGGCTTATTAATCACCAGATGAATGATCCCTCAACAACAATTGTAGCTTCCACTTCTCTGTGTCACTCTGATAGGGACTATGTCACCCTACCCGCATCACCAGCTCCCAGTCTGCCCCATGAAAATCCTCCCAGCGCTACCTCTTGTCCCTGCATCAGCTCTGCTAGCCTCTACGTAGCTACTGAAGCTTTTGTATCAGCCCTTGGACCCTCTGCGCCACCCATGCTCGCCTCTTCTGGCTCTACGTAGCTCCCAACTGCCTCTGCGTAGCACCCAACTGCCTCTATGTCAACCTCTCCAGGCTCTGCACTGTCTCTCTGGTACTAACTCTGCCTCTCCACAATGTATTCACTGCTCCTTGCTGCTGATCACTGATTCACTTTTTCTTAGCAACCCCACTCTAGCAAAATGAATGACTGGACACTTTGGTGTGTTCTCCAACTGACCCTCAAGCCTCTTCTTATACTTTTCTCGTTGGTCCATCAACGGCCGAGATTAAATCTCTAACCAATGGCTAAGATTAGATTTGGCTTGATCCATGACTTTTGGAACCTTCTAACCTAGTTTTATATTAATACCCATTAATATTTTATTTTTGCTAAGTTTAGACTTAGGAACTCCATTAAAAGTATTAATTATTTTAATATCTCCCAAACCAGTTAGAATCTTCCCAAATCATTTCTGGGTCTTAGAGATATCATATGATTTAGCCTCTCCACTAATTTTAATGGCTAGAGCACATTCGATGATACCCCAAATCAACACTACCTCTTAGCGAGGACCATGCTTTAGTAATACTCCACACTGAGCATCACCCTGATTATCCAGCATCAGTCCCTGTGCTGATGCTAGGCCTCCCCACCCAACATCCTCTGCACTATTGCATCCTGTAGTGCTACCCATGGCCCTGCCACTGCCTCTACTACATCCGTACAGCAACTCCCTCTGCATCTGTGTTACAGCTGGTCCATCCTCCCAGCACTGCATCATCCCCTCTCATCATGTTGCATCATGCTACTACACTGCAACTTAGTTACTGAGAAGTAAGTAACTGATCCACCCAACTTCTAACATCCCTGTCAGGCTAGAAACACTCCCAATGTTGAAGCTCCCTTTATCGCTAACAAGTGCTCCCTCTACTGACCTCTGTGCTTCTGCAACAACTCCCTGCATCTCGCAGTGTTGCAAACCTCTCTGTGCCATCCTACACCTTTTCAACACTCTCGTGCCTCTCACACTGTTGTAGCCTGCTAGCCTCGCGTTGCTCAGGGACTCCTACACTGTAGCACTCTATGTTGATTCATTCGCATCCGTTTCTATCGACATCCGCCAGTCCTATTACTCTCTCTTCGAGGCTCTCGTAACCTGGTATAATCCAAGAGGTTGGGTACCTCAAGGATCAGACCCCTCATCGCATGTAGTCCTCCTAACTACAGGTCGATTTCTCCCCACTTATTCTCAAGTGGCACATGAGCACTCATGGCACAATCTTCCTCCTCCTCGATTTCTTTCTCTGCCTTTGCAGGTGTTTCCTACGAGTCCAAAGCCTCTCCCTTGCTCTTCTTCCTAGGACAATGGTTCACAAAGTGACCCAGTTAGCCACAATGGAAGCACTTGACCTTGGAGAGGTCCTTCTTCTTCCTCTTCTCCTGGTTTCCCGCAGATGCTAGAGCCACATCCTCTTCTTCCTCCTTCTTAATCCTAACCCCTTTTTTGCTACTCCCCGCCTTGGTCACTCGTCTGATCTCTTCTTGACAAAGAGCCGCCCATAGTTCCTCCCAATCTGGAAGGCTCAACTTGCCTAATATGCTCTGGAAAGATACCTCCCAATCCTTTGAGACTGCGTTCAATGTGGTCCTCACCATCAATTCTTCATCTGGCGTAGCTGCTATGGAAGTTACCTAGTCACGGATCTCCTTCAATCAACTGAGGAAGACATCTATCTACTCTCCCTTCTGCATCTGGTATGACCGCAACTTGTTTTCAAGTAGTATCTTCCTCTCCATGGAAGTATGTTGGTACAATTTATTCAGGGCCACCCACATCTCATTTGTCGTTTCCTTCTGAGCAATATGCGGAACCACATGATCCTTGACCCCATCAAGGATGATGCACTTCACCTTGGCCATTGCCTCCTCATACTTCTCATTTTTAGCTGGGTCAACTGGGACCACCATCAATTTCAAGGCGAAGTCCTTGATGTGATATATGTATAGAATAGACAAGATCCTGGCCTTCCATACCACAAAATTGGACGCTCCGTCAAGCCTATCCTGATCTCTCAGCCCATTCATAGCCATCTCGTTGCTCTTCTTTCGACTCCTCCGAGTCTCTCTACTTCCCTCCTGGAAGTCCTCTATTCGACTCCCGTTGAGTCTCTCAACTTCTCATCTGGAAGTTCTCGATTCAACTCCCTCTGAGTCTCGATTTCCCTTCTGGAAACCCCTTTGCCAACGTCAAGTTGCCCCACTCTGATCTCTATGCAATTGCACCACTGATCTGGATTCCTTGGCTAAAAATCTGACTCGGAAGCAACTCCCTCCACCTTGGTCTTTCCCCATTAGGTATTGTTCTGACCACATTACCCCACCAACTTCAGTCCACAAACTACCCACAGCCTCCTATACCCCAACAACTGAAGGATTGAGCCACTTGGCTTTGCACAATCTCAGCACCGGCAAATCAACTCCCCTAGCCAACTTTGTCAGCCCTCCTGGCCTCTGCGTTGCCTTTCTCTAGCTCAAAATGATGACGCAGTCACTCTGCGTCACTCCTTCCTCTGTCGCCTTCTGCAAGGATCAACTCTGTCACTTGGGACAGTTGAATCTACTGCAAATTCTCTGCTCGAATGATGCCTTCATTTTTCCTGTGATCTATAACCTCACTCTGATACCATGTTGGAATTTCTAGTTCTAGCCCGTTAGAAATTCTTCTTGTACTATCTGGTTTATTTCTTCCTACTCGTTTAATTACTTAACAAGTTATTTACCATGTAAATACTAAAAATAAACACAAGTACAATATCAACATCTACAGATCATCAACTGAAAGAAAATAAGCATACAAGTGACATTGTTATTTTGTACCAATATCCCTAGAAAAACCCAATGTGGGAAAATCGGTGCAACTATTCAGAGGGTTTAATTATTATTCAGTTTTCATAATACAACTAGGGTGCCAGAAATGGCTCACCCAATAGAGAATGCCCTCGGCAGTAGTACCCCTCCTCAGAGACATATATTCCAGTTGATTAATCACCGGATGAACGACCCCACAACAATAATTGCAGCTTCCACTGCTCTACGTCACCCTACCTACATCGCCAACTCCCAGTCTGCCCCACGAAAATCCTCCCAGCGCTGCCTCTTAGCCCTACGTTAACTCTTCTAGCCTTTGTGCAGCTACTGAAGCTTCTTCGTCAGCCCTTAGGCCCTCTGCGTCACCCACATTGGCCTCTTCTAGCTCTAGGCAGCTCCCAACTACCTCTACATAGCACCCAACTGCGTCTGCGTCAACCTCTCCAGGTTATGCGTTGTCTCTCTGGTACTTGTTAGAAAAATTATATATTACGGAGGAATGGAACACATAAAATATTGTAGAAATATAAACACAGAAAATGCATAAAACAAGAGAGACACAGATATACGTGGTTCACCCAGTTTGGGCTACGTCCACCCTGAATAGCCAGTCCTTCCTTTCTATTATCCAGCAAAATGAAGAGACACAACCTACAGCAAAGCCGCTGTAATATCCTCTGTTTTCTCTCACAGTCTCACCTCTCTCTTTCTCGCTCACACACACACAGAATACACATCTATATCGCCGCCTCAAATACAATACCCTCATACAAAGAGAGGGGTTGCCCTCTAGGGCAAAAAACCCTAAACTAAACATAAGTT
>APFE031630234.1:0-13267 GCA_000404065.3 Pinus taeda | reverse complement strand
ATACAATGCCCTCATACAAAGAGAGGGGTTGCCTTCTAGGGAAAAAAACCCTAAACTAAACATAAGTTCTACCATCAGATCATCCGCCTAATGAACAGCCCAGATTGACTAGAAATTACTATACTTTTACAAGGAAATTTTATGTCTGTTTTTAGCTTCGGGGGCGCTGCCCCCGGACCCCCCAGCCGGGGGGGATCGGCCCCCCCGCATGGAGGGGTGTGCAAACTACCTGGGGTATACATCCAGTTGAAACAAAGACCTCTGAATAATCATGCTCCACACACAACAATACCAACTTTGCCTCTCTGCAATGTATTCACTACCCCTCACTACAAATCACTAATTCACTTTTGCTTAGCAACCCCGCTCTAGCAAAATGAATGACTGATCACTTTGGTGTGTTCTAGCTAACCCTCAAGCCTCTTCTTATACTTTTCTCGTTGGTACATCAACAACTAAGATTAGATTTGGCTTGATCCATGACTTTTGGAACCTTCTAACCCAGTTTTATATAAATACCCACTAATATTTTATTTTTCCTAAGTTTAGACTTAGGAACTCCATTAAAAATATTAATTATTTTAATATCTCCCAAACTGGTTAGAATCTGCCCAAACCATTTCTAGGTCTTGGAGATCTCATGTTCTTTAGCCTCTCCACCAATTTTCATGGCTAGAGCACATCCGATGCTACCCCAAATCAACATTTAAAAGTATTGGTAATATCACGAATGCAAGGAATAATATCATCTTCCAAGCTAGAGCTAAAAATAACTAATGCATTTTTTTCTCTTCTTATAGTCATTGGTCATAGGTTTATGTTTTAAAGTTGTCCCTGTAATTATTTCTCAGATGTCATGGTAAGTCAAAATTTGTTCCATTGTTTGTTTCCAAGCGAGAAAATATTTATCGTTTAACATATGAGACTTCGACATTACAAAAATATTAATATTGGCCATGTCTTTTGAACTTTAAAAAAATAAAGAATTATGACTCCGAGAAATAAATAATATTTCTTATGCCTTATAATTTAAAAAAAATCTTACATATATACATTCATATGTTTATTTCAATGTACCTCCTTAGTTAATGGGTCGCTAATCTATCCATTGAGTCACCAAATTGTTAAGTCGTCAATCTGTACAACCATCAAATTTGAATGGATTTCGTTGCATGATTTTCTTAAGATGCTAAATGTATTATTTGTATGATTTTATCTGCATTAGCAAATTATTTTTCTCAGTTTTCATGTGATCCACCATAATTTTTTTTAAACAAGTAATTAATTTTCGTTGTTTTTATTGAAAGAAGGATATCTAATTAATAACCACATACTTAACATAAGTTATTTATTCTTTCAAAACTTTATTATTAATATTGTGAAATCATCATTACAATATCTAGCAATCTTAGCAAAAACAATTGAACCAACTCAACTATCACTTAGGCTATTCTTAAATTCACTTCAAAGTCTTGATGAAACCATCACTCATCCTATATTAATGCACAAATTCACTTTCTTCAACAAGAACATGTAACCTTAACTTTGTTTATACTACTAAAAAAGTTTTTTTTATCAGGTTTATGTAATTTGCAGACAATCCACTCTTAAACATTGTTTATATATATAAACCTTTCCTAATTAAAGATCATTCTCCATAGAGTAGACCAAATCCTTGATTTTTTCCACAAAAACATGTAACCTTGCCATTGTGTGATGCTACAATGGACACTTTTTGGAAATTTAAGTTGTGTGATCTCAATAAGAGAACGTTCCTGATCATTGCTTATAAAAATAAGACCTTACCTATCTTTTTAAAGAATAACCATTACACCTTAAGGGAATATATATGTTACATTCCACTTGTTTATTCTAATAAGGATCTAATGAATAAAAACAAATTTGGGAAACCAATATAAGTGACTTAAGAGGAAGTTTTGGAAATGACAGATTATATCATTTGTTGAGTGAGAAGATGTCTTGGCCTAAATTAGGAAGTGATTTTAATGAAAGTATGATAATGTGAAGCAAATTGTTTAATTAGTTTGATCAATTGTTGGATGGGGAACGCCATTAAAAAAACACCTGGGAGCTAGTGTATGAACAAAGCCAAAAAGAGGTACAAGGCTCTCCCTCTAACCTTAGCATGGTGAATCTCATTTCCATAAAAGTATAAGTTCATTGAGGATAAGGATAATGCCTTTCAAATGTATTATCGAAAAATCTAAACATCCTCTCTATATGTCCTCAATTTAAAGAAGGATGTGTCTCAAAACACTCCCCCAACGAAGTCATAAACAAAGACTTGCCTTGGGCTTCCTTTTTTCACGAAGCCTCCAAATAATCTTCTCCCCAAAGGTGGGGCAGGGGGGATTCTATGTTTATCTCCCATTCACAACATCTATTTTAAAGTTGCATTGGGTGGCACCACAAATAACTTTTTTAAGCTCATGGCTCTAAATTTGTACTTAACTCTAGTTCAATAATGACGCATTTCTCAATTTCAAATTGATGGACACTTTTTGCTTGTCATTCAATAGATGAAAGGAGAATCCAATTTGTTAAACATCACTCTACGACCTCTCTTTCATAATGTCCTACTTCTAAAACTAACCTCTTCTCACATCTCTTTCACACATGTTTACATGAACATGAATAACGAAGTAAATTGACTATGTAAAGATGGAATGACACTAGAAAATGTTATCTGGAAGATCATTGATAACATTCATGTGCATTAATTTGAATATAGTCTTGTTGGTTCTGAATTTCCTTTGCTTACTATTAAGCTCTATGATTAGTGTCTCTTCATGGAGAGACAAAATGAACTTCTTTAGAAACATTGGTTGAACTTTATCAAATATAAAGATAACTATACGTTTATGGAAATTTTGACAAGAATTATTTAGGGTGATCTGCTAACATAGATCCTAGTTTAGGCTTAATTAAAATAAGTTTGTGGTATTATAGGTAACAATCTTTTGACTAGAGCCATAGCTTGTATAGACACTTTATGAATGCTCTCCTAACATCTATAACTATAATTTGAATTTTTATACATAAAATTATTATTATTATTATTTTTAAACAAAAACAAAAGCATCTCATATTCTTTTGTGAGTACAATTTTATATTTAAATTAACTATTTTATAAAAATCACACTTTATTGTTACCACTAATTATAACTACATAAATATCTTTTTTGGTAAGCTAGTCGAGAATCTATGATATACTAGAAGAAAGATTTGTGTACATAAGCAAAGTCTATTTATCTACGGCTAGAGAAATGATACCAACAACAACAACAACAAAAACTCATTTTTCCATCCTATTTGTAATAAATTGTATATAAAAGTTTCAAACATTATATTGAGGAGTCGATTGAGATTGTCCAGCCTCTCATCCCCAGTTTCACTTGTGCAATTGTCTTGGCCAATGAAGACATAACTTATAGGGTTGTTCTATCATTGGCATCACCACAAAGTTAGTTTCCTTCCCACTCAACCTCATGAGTAACAACTACCCCTATTCGCTCACACTCCTTACCATTATTGTGTGCATGTAGCGGATCTACTGCAAATTGGCCAACTATTTCCTTGACCCTCAAGTTGGATGATGGCCTTTGTAATGTAATAATATGACAAATGCCCTTTCTTAAGATGCATTCATTTTTTTAACCAATGGGAAAACCTATAATAGCTTTCAAGATACATTCATATATCAAATACCCCGTGAAAAAATATAATTATATAAATAGTAAATAATACTTTATTCAAATAAATAATATGTATAAATATTAACATTATTACATTAAATAATTTGCAAACATAATTAAAATTTAAAAAATTTAACCATGTTAATTATAAAAATAATAATTAATAATTATCATTACAATTAATTATTATCTATTTTATAATATAAAAAATTTCCTTTCTCCTCCCTTACTTAAACTTCTCTCTTAAATCAACTTCTCATACCTCCCTTCGCCATTCTCCTATAAAGTTTTCTTTTAACATTTTAATTTTTGTCCTCTATAATTGTCCTTTCGCTCATTATAGTTTCATTTAATTTCGAATACTTTTTTCTTGATGTTTGTTGGCTTTTTTTAAGATCACACTTACGCTTATATTTCCTTTCCTTAGACATGTATTTCCATTCCCATTTTTATCTTTAAACTTAGTTGCTTAACATTTCCACTCATTATATGTGGTTTGATGGTAAGTCTTGTTAGGTGAAACCAACAAGACCGAAGTTCAAATCCCATTGAGTATATGGCCTGCTATGATCTTGACTCAAGGAATAGACTCCCCATTTCCGAGAGTCTCGACTGTTGCTAAATCATAAGATCTACTATATCTCACTTGCAAGTTGTTGGATATACTCTTGGTGTTAGGTACGAGGGTTGATCTTGGACCTCCCCTAGATTAGTCCAAGGAGTTGTTGATTCACCATGCTTAAAAAAAATCTATTTTTTAGTTTTAAACCAAAAATACCAATTAAAAACATTAATTATTTTATAACATATTTATTTATTCTCAAAGAAAAAATATTAATAGTCAATTATTTAATAAATTATGAATTTAATAGAGGAGGTAGGTGTGATAGGATAGTCTTTCATCTTAAAGAAATAAGCAAAGGACAATATACATGGCAATTAGGAATCTGACAGAGGCATATGCTCTTTTACAAGGCACTATCCAAATACATTCATTTCATCCCAGGCATCTCCTTGTCCTATGAGATTCATTCATTATCTTGAGACACATGCAGTTTGGATGATGACCAAAAATCTCATGCTTGAAGAGATCCTTAGGAGAATTAGAGCTAAGGTTGAAAAAATGGACTGTAAGGTTAAATGATTCCATGTGTGAAGGAATAACAATAAATTGGTTGATGCCCAAGCCAGTTTGACTTCTCATTCACGGAAAAAAGGGTTGCTTTTAATTAATGGGTCATTTATTAATCAACCAATTTCTTAAGCTCCATTATCTATTAAGTGTCATGTCATCGTGGATCTACAAGGGTACACTGACGATTATATCTTTGTATGAAGAGGGCAATTATGAAATAGCATATCCACTCCTCATCATTATGTTTATTATTATTACCACTTGCGGAAGTAATCTCCTTTTGTCCATTCACATGTAGCAGTTATTGGATATATCAAAGTCTATTCGTAGCCATGTTGTCGTGGAAAATTTGGCTTTACTCTCATCAGCCGATTGTTGGATTTGTATGGCAATAAGGATTTATTTTAGGTAAAACTTGAATCGGTGAAAGATACAAAGCTACTCAGTGTAAAATGGTGGTTTTGGGCATATGGTTTTGGTTTCCCATGGTTTTGTGCCCATGGAATGAATGTAATGAAGCCTTTAAAAATCTTGGAAAAAATTCATTGTAATGGACAAGGGGAGGTGAGTAGTGAAGGCTCAGTTGGTTGAATTTTGGCCAAACACACTAATAGAATTCTATTAGTTAGTTTATTCTCATATTAGGGCTTTCCACAATAAAACATTGTGTTTATGTTTTACGATTTGTTGTTGGTTGTTTTAATGTTTCTCTTAGTAAATTTAATTGTCTCTCTAGTCATTTTAACATGGTATCAGAGTCAAAGGTTTAATTGTGGCTTGGCTACTTGAATCTAATGGATATATTAGAGCTAAGTGTTGGCTTCAAAGGGATACATTTGTTACCAATCATTTATTAGACCCAAGTGACGAGCATGAAGCGCAAGAACATGGAACTGGAAGAACAAATCAGAGGTCAATGTGCACAAGATCACAGGAAAAACAAGCACGAAAATTGGATCTAGAGAGTAGCGCACTAAGTGAGAGGATGGACACAACAACAATGAAAAAAATATTATTATGGAGTTAAAAAATTATTACATGTAAATCAACGTATTATTGTAAAACCTCATAAGGCATGCATACCCCTAGGAAATTACCAATAAAGTCTAGGGTTAGACCCAAGTGATAGGGGGCGTGATGAATTATACTTTGAATATAAACTTTCAGGGGGGTAGGGCCTAAAGGTAAGCAGGTTGGTTCACTTGGCTGGTTTGACCGAATTTGGTTAAGGAAAACCCCAAGTCAAGTTTTAAGCAAGGATTTTCACATAAAACTTGAGTTGATGAAAGAATCAAAGTTACTCAGTCTATAGTGGTGGTTTGGGAACATGGTTTTGTGCCCGTGAAATGCATGTAATGAAGCCCTTAAAAGGCTTGGGAAAAATTCATTGTAATGGGCCAACAAAGGTGAGCAATGAAAGCTTACTTTGTCGGGTTTTGGATAAGGACACTAATAGAATAATGCTGGTAGGTTTTTCCCCAATTTGAGGTTTTTTAAGATAAAACACTGTGTTTATGTTTTGTGATTTGTTCTTGGTTGTTTTAATGTTTTTCTTGGGAAATATATTTTTCTCTGTGGTAATTTTAAAAATTTATTGGGGGAATTATTCTCTTCCGTATGGGATTTGTTGAGCTAGTCATATGGGTCATGTTCGATAACTATGGGGATGTGAATATCATGGATTACGGGGAATCACAAGAAACTCACAATTCCCTACATCAGCATGACATGGAAATCAAAGCATCACGGGAGGATTTGGACGTTGTAAAGCTGTGTTTGCCTGTTGTTGAAGGCACCTTGTTCACTAGAGGGAGGTTCTAATGAGCATACTTTTTAGAACATGAAGCAACACGTGGACATAATTGAGGTGTTAGTTCTCAATCTAATTAACTCAAGTCGGTCTACTGTACAATATCCTCTATGAATGGGGTATCTATTTCTCAGCCATGGAGTGGAAGTCCCCTCTCCCTCTACACTAAACTATTAGCACCCAACAAATAAATAAATCTCTCCTATTAATTTGGCTCCCTCTAGCAAGTAGTTTAGTTAGTGATTTTAGAACTCTAAAGTTTTCAATCTTCTGTATCTGTAATCCTTTGTAACAATGCATATAATTTTGGGTATTTTAAAAATTAAGGAATGTGAGCCTTAAATTACTAGTTATTGCAACCCCCTGATTTTACAAGGATAAACTTCTTTTTTGTTTTGTTTAAAGTTCAACTTTACATTAACTGAATACGTCATTACATAGAGGAGAATTTTGTGCTACTAGTCTGCCTAGTGGGAAACTAGACCAGTAGCATAACTTTAGTATCTTGAGATTACATCATTTTTTTCCAAATTTGGGCATCAGATACACAAAAATGCTTTCCAAAATTGTAAACCAAACTTGGAATGTGAAATTTTCCTTGAAATGCAGCAACATGAAATTATTCTTTTAACGAGTTAATTATTATGCAGCGTATTTTCTACAACAAACAATGAAAAATTCACACTAAAATTTCTTCACAAATAAAACATCATGGACAAAAAAATTGTTGGAAACTGAGAAATATAGAGCACATACACAAAAAATATGACATATTTATTTTTGGACAAATGTCGTTGGAAAAACCCATTGAAGGAAAATTGGTGCAACAGATGAGGGTTTTATTATTATGCAGCAACAAAAATTCTGAGTACAATTTGGATGATTAATCTAGCAATCTGATATGAGAGAAATACTAGAAAAATATCATAGGGAAATTTACCCCTTCCCACAAGCAATCTGACAACAATATGCTCATTGAAACTGGCCCCCCAGAACACCCTTGTGCATGCATTTGCATAGACCCTCCACACACTACTCATAACTACTACTGAATTAGACGTCTAGCCTATTGTCGTTACTGGAATCATTTCCCCTACCTTCTTGAAAATCGTCTTGGCCCCCAAAACCTAAAACGACCTCCTTCCCAGTTGATTTCAATTTCCCTCTTGAGGCACCTGTGCAGTCCCTGCACAACCTCCTGGAAAAATAATTCAACCTCCTCTACTGTCTCTTCTGGAACTAGAAATTTCCTCCAAAAATTTGCTACTGATCTCCCTCTTGCTCATGCTTCCTTCTCGCTCAAATTCTTGTGGTTGAATGTTGCTCTTTGGAAAATAAATCTACTAATGAAACTCACTCTTCCTGTGTCTCTTTCTCCAACCCCGTCTACCTCCTCTTATAATCTCTCGTTGGCTCACTGACGACCATGATTATATCCTCATCAATGACTAAGATAACCTTTGAGTCAATCCATGTGAGTTCCTACAGAAATCTCACCTTTATTAATTAATTACTATTAATTAATCATTTTCCCTAAGTTAAACATAGGAAAAAATTAATTACTAACTAATTAAATTAATTGAGGCATCTCGAGACGTTTTCCCGTGAAACTTTTTATGGGTTCTAGAGCTCTAGTGCTTTTAAGCCTCTATGACCAAAGTCGAGACTAGAACATCTATTTGATGCTACCAAACCACCAAAAAATAGCACTCCCTATTAGCGAGCAAGGTGTTATAGATGATCTCATAACATCCTCCAATACATGTTGTTGATGTCTGACAACTGCCATTGCCCACCAACTGCTCGACAACTCTTATTCATCTGCCAATATGAACTAAACCAATCTGTGTTTGCACTGCTACTAACACTACATTGTACAACTGCCGACACTGCTTTGCATTGCAAATATCTCATATTGTTGCTGCTGCTGCAACAACCAGAAAAAAATAAAAAATAAAATAAAATAAAAAAAAAAAAAAAAAAAAATAAATAAATAAATAAATAAATAAATAAATAATAAAATAAAATAAAATAAAATAAATAAATAAATAAATAAATAAAAATAAAATAAAATAAAATAAAATTAAATAAATAAAATAAATAAATAAATAAAATAAATATAAAAAATAAAAAATAAAAAATAAAATAAAATAAAATAAAATTAAAATTAAAATTAAATTTAAAATTAAAATTAAAATTAAAAATTAAATAAAAATTAAAAAAAAAAATTAAATAAATAAATAAATAATAAATAATAAATAATAAAAATAATATAAAAATAAAATAATAAAAATAAAAATAAATAAAAATAAAATAAATAAATAATAATTAATAAATAAATAAATAATAAATAAATAAATAAATAATCTCTTAATCAAATGTGCCATTGAAGTGACTTTGCAGCTACTTTCTAAGTCTTTGAATGCTACTAGCCTCTACATTGTCCAGTGAGTAACTACATGTGCTGCGACTAATCTGCACCCCTTAGCATCTGACTACAACGAGCATTGCAACTATCCCTCAAGTTCTAACTACACCATCCTCAACACTGATCCATCTTCTACTGAATATTGTGGGCCCTTATTGCAAGGATATTGATCCAAGAGGAAACACATGTTTGATTCTTGCCTCGAAGGATCCTACCCAGCCCTGCACAACTTTGAATTCTAGAGTTCAATGTCTCCCTACCTCTCTCCTAGATGTATAATTGCATATAAAGTGAAATCTTCCTCCAACATCGAGAACAACTGATCAATATTTGATGAAGTTGTTGCATGCTCCCTCTTATCCTTCTTCCTTTAAGGACACTAAGTGTTGTAATGACCAAACTCACCACACCTAAAGCATTTGATGTTCAATAGATACTTCTTCTTATTTCTCCTGCCTTTGAGCCTTATTCTTGTCTAGGACATTTCTTTGCCTTTCCCTTTGATGTAAGGTCTACATTCTCCTCCTCCTTCACACTCTTTGATCCTTTGTTGCTGCCACTGATACTGCTCTTAACTAGAGAAAGTCACATCTCCTCCTATGTGAAATTTTCCCACAATCAATCCTAACTAGTTATTTGATCTTGTCTAGTAATTCCCTAGACAAAAATAGCCCACTCCTTGGTGAAACCATTGATGGCTACATGTAATAGTTTAACTTCTTGTGGGGTCTCTCCAACTGTGGCAAGCTCATTTTAGATATCTTGAATTCTAGTGAGGTAGGGGATAACTCCTTCTCCCTTATGCATGCTTTTGGTCCCTAGCTTCTCCTCAATAACATCGTTCGTTTCTCAGAAGGATTTTGGTATAGTACTACAAGAGAATCCCACATCTCTTTGGCCATATTCTTGGTCACTCTATGTGAGACTACATGATCGTGAACTCCATCGAGAATCAACTGCTTCGCCTTGTCCATTTTCTTATTGTACTTCTCTAGTTGTTGCGGGTCTATCAGTATGGCCACAACTCTCTCTGCGTATGTCCTAAGACCATGCTCATGTAGCTGAACAATCATTTTGCATTTCCGGGTACAATAGTTTGAGGCTCCATCTAGCCTATCATGATCATGAAGTCTTGCTGACGCCATTTTCTACAAAACTCACAACCAAAGAACTAAAAAGGAATATCCTCCTCTCTTGCTTGGTTACCTACTCTGTAATTCACACTCTTTTCTGGAATGTTCAGTCTTTCCTGTTGGTTTTGTCTCTACAACTGGAAATTTCAAATTTCCTTCAAGATTGAAACTATAAACCTTCGTGAAATATGTTTTCTCTTAGACGAAGGGAATTTTGATCCTCCGTGACAAGTTTTGGAATATGTTGAGTGATATTTTGAATGCTACCCCTTATATCCTTGATTGACTCTGTCAAAAGAGAGTTGAAGTACCAAGAAATGGTGCTAGAAATGACCTTATGATCTTCCAGCATATGATTATGTTCATTGCTAATGCGATTAATGTGATTATGATGTCTATAGTTGAGCATTGACTTACGGAAGAACTTTGTATTATGTTCTCCCTCCTTTAACCACTTGAATCTTGATTTATGCTTATATAAAATTTCCTCCTGAGCAACCCTCTCCTCATCTTGTCAATGGAGTGTTCCCTTACTTGCAGTTAGATCTTTTGTTCTTCCCTCCGTTATGATAATTTGTTGAATTGTTGCCACATGAACCTATATTTTGAGTTTCTCTTTGAAAATGTCTCCAAAGTCTTCCACATTCCATATTCTTAATTTATGCTTAATGTATTTAAGCCTTTGTTGGAAGCAATACACAACTCGACCAATGATGGACGTTGATTCTTGCCACTAATACTCCATATTAGAAATGAAATTTGTATGCCTTAGCCAAAAAGCCCCAAATCAGAAATGCTTGTTTCATGGTGAGCATAACCATCCTAGAAGAAGAGAAATAGACCAATGATCTGATTTATGGCTTGGTAGGACGGTGGCTTCCAAATTAATTATGGAGAGAAAGAGTGAGTTAGAGGCAAGAAAAGGATCTAGTTTCGAGGCCATTTGATGCGCACCCCACCTTTTATTATTCTAGGTGTGTATATCGTTAGAATTATGAATGTCAATTAACTTAGCTTCTTCTACAAATTAATTAAAGAGTGAAGAAGCTAAGTTAATCCATTAGTTAGTGTTGGTAAGGAGGGAAATGGTGGAGATATTTTCAATGAAAGTTTTTTCTCCAAAGGAGAGTGAGGGTCATATACATTAGAGATTAATCCAGATTGCATCGAGTCTATCGGTTGAAAGCATGCAATCAAGATTTTGAGCAAAGAAAAGGAATCTTAGAGGGTAATAGTAAAATCATTCTAGAGAATCACAAGGCCACCTAAGGCCCCCATTGCGCTTTGTGTTAGAAAAATGTAATTCTTCCAGAATGAATTGAAAAGTTGACTAAGAGTTTCATGAGAGCATTTAGTCCCTTGGAGTAACAAGATGTCAGGTTTTTCTTTAGAAATTTGATTTTTTTAAGGCGTGACATTTGGATCTACCACTCAGGCTGCTAGCATTCCATCATATGAATTTTATCTTTGGGATTTATGGATGGATAGAAAATGAAAAGTCATGGAGGCCACTTGGCCTGAATTAATCATAAATTCACCTAGGTCTTGAAGGAGATGGATGTTAGTTTTACGACCTTTTTTCTTGGGTTCCTTGGAAAGGATGAGATGATCTTGAGGGTGGATTTCTTTTGGTTCCTTGTGAAGAGAAGGAAGGGAGGGCAGAAGAGTGAATACCTAAACGATTGGACCAATTAAGGAGCAAATATTGATGATGAATATGGGATTTGCCTACCATTTGGATATGTTCTTTTGGTATTGTTGTTGGATCCTTGTTTTCCCATTCCTCTGTGATTTATTGTTGATCCATGTTTTGAAGATATAGATATTTCTTTATCTTCATCTTCCATTGGGTTGGGGGTCTCTTGATCTACAACACAACTTGATGGCCAAGGATCTTGATGCTAGGAGACTAGATCAAGTTTTGCAGTGGGAGAATCTTTCAAGGAGGGTTGCTCCTCTAGATGATGGGTGAGAGGTTTGCCTTGGTTTGACCCCATTTCCTCCTCTGCATGTTGCAAAATAGAGTATCTATTTCCCCCACGATTGCCTTGCAAATGCCCGATGAACCAGTATACACAAAGTGTTGGGCCAACCACCAAGTGAATTACAATTGTGATAACTAGCGACATGATGATCATACATGAGTGTGGCTAGTAGGAATTGTAGGATGGTAGATTTGCTAGACAAGAACCAAGGAAAGTCCATAAAAGAGCACCAGCACCCCATTATTCCACCCTTGATCATGCAAACAAAGAACCACTACCAAATATGATTACTTGCAATAGATATCCAACGAACTTGCCATGGAAAGTCATACTTCCACTTGAACCATCTAAGATTACTTTGCATGTGAGAATATATTACACAAAAACTTTGTGTGGTTGAAAGCATGATGGAGGCCATGTGGCCATATGGACCAAGTATCCTCTTAATAGTTGTAATGTGTCATGAGAATTGAAACCTGTCATGTGACTGTGGTCTTGACTAGCTATAGAGAAACGTGAGTGGCATAACTGATTCAGAAGAACATGAGACTAAGGCACTTCTAGATGAGGATAATTAGAGTCTAGGGCATAGTTTTCCAAATAGTTGAGAAGTCTATTTCCCAAGAGAAGGACATGCAACAACATATGGGATCCAATGCATTAGAGTAGAGAGGTGACTATGGAGATACGTGATTCAATGCGCTAACTGCCACAAATTTTTGAAATAGGTATGCCACATTAAAGTTTCCCCATATTATAGATGATGAGTAAAGAATTCCTTTAATAATGAGCTGATGATAATTGAGATTTAAAACAATGGTTAGAACATGTTAAAGGGTCCTGTTAGTGTCAGTCTTTCCAGCCTTCCTCCAGTGATCAAATATGCTCTTACAAAGTGGTTTCAGAGTGTTAAGGTCAAATTTTGTCTTTTCAAAGAGTTTTCAAGCAAAATTTGGTCACTAGGCATTAGGTCTAGGGTTTGTTTTCACTCCTTCTAAAGTTGCCCAAATGTCATCTATGTCATCATTCAGCTAATTCTATCATCATTCATAGGGTTTTC
>APFE031630222.1:179615-192158 GCA_000404065.3 Pinus taeda | reverse complement strand
TAAACTATATGCTTATGCACTTTTGTCTTTGTTTTTCGATGAAAGGTAATCTTCTACTGGGTTCAAGAGGAAACTTCTATTGAAACAAATTTTTCATTTTCTTTTCTTATTCATGCATACTCCACACTCAAAAGCTAACAAATCTATTTTATGCCAAAGAGATGCAAATTTGTCCTAAATGCAATACTAAATGCTCGATGCACGATTGAAAACTACTCTAAAAAAGAAACAAAAGTTGTTCTTGTTCACCAAATTATTTTTTGCCACTTAATTATATTTAGATGGAATCAAAGATAGTGCAATTCGTCTAAATATTAAAAGCAAAACTCAAGATAACAAAAACACTTTCGTTCACACAAAAGGAAGCAAAACGAAAAACAAATTCAAGAAACCAAAAAACCAAAATTTTTTCGAAAAGCTCACTTGAAAGTAGGAATAAAAACAAGAAACAAACAAGAAATTCTTTTGAAATTGCTTTCAACAAAAACCGTCACTTCACAATCGAAAAAAGCAAGAAACACTTTTTGCAAGTTTGTACCCAACAAGAAATGGAAACTCCACAAAAAACAAATGTGCTCAAAAGTGCTTTCGATAATGAAAAGGCAATTCGGAAAGCTTTGGTAGCAAAGACCAAAACAAAAGATCAAAAGAAAGATTCCAAGAAAGTTTCAAGAAACAAAGAAGCAATAGGTCATAAAAACTATTTCGTCAAGCAAACCAAGACGTCACCAAGAACGAAGTTAAACACAAAGATTAATGAAAATCTTTTCTGCTCTGATTGCTCAGGGCAGCCAAGATTTCAGTAAAGAAATCTTGTGTGTTTAAAGTGAAAATATAATGACACTCGCAAACACGAAATAAGACCAAGACTTGTTGCAAATCAAGGAGAAGTTAGAGTAAAGACACTTGCTGGAGAAAACAGATAACTGCTACTGACACAAATGACTGTTTAAACTGACAGAAAACACCAGAAACATTCCAGAGATAAAAAGTTTATAAATCTTGAAAATTGCTGAGTATACGCGACTGCACTTAGTGCAGAATGCGTGTATACGCTACTGTTCCTGAGGAAACCTGCGTATACGCGGGTTTTCTTCAGGCAACAAGCGTGTATACGCTTCTGTAACTAAGAGAATAAGCGTGTATGCAGGCTTTCAAGAAAAATAAAAAAGAAAATTCCAGAAACTGGTCAAACTATAAAATCAGAAACAGACAAAACAGAATCAATAAGCCAGCAAGTCACTGAGCCCTGATAGGCTTGACAAACACCCAATAAGGAACAACAAGAATGTTGTTCCCCAGCGGAGTCGCCAGTTCTGTTGCGGGAAATTCTCCCCTAAGGTTCTTGGGTGAAACCTTAGCAGACGGAAGATTATCTAAGTTAAGAAACACACACACATACAACCGGTTATGCTATAAATAACTACCTCTAGGGTGAGAGGGGCATACCTGATGTCCTACGTTTGGGTAGTTACTCAAGGGTGCAAACCCTTCTTCACGTCCCTTCCGCTCCTTGGTCCTGTAAAAACCACAATTCCACAAACTACAACAGTATATGGACAAGATTTTACATAAAATGATCTTTGTGTTATATGAAAAGATGAGTTAGTTACAAACTTATAAGCATCTATTCAAGTATGAACTTCACATATAAATATCATTAACACAAAGAAAAGAGCGTTTCGGGAACAAGACGTGTTTCTTTATTAGATAAATAAAATAATATGAAACAAGAGCAATATCACCTGAATCCGCTTCTGCAGGCTCCAAGCTCAGCCTCCTTCTGGATCCGTCTTGCCTCAAGCCACTAGCAGGTCACCTTCCATTACTCTCTCCAAGATGTGATGGGAAAAAATGAACATCCAAACACAAAGGAAACAAGGGTTTCCTATACAAGATGGGGGAAGTGCAGAAGGCACAAGGGTCTTCAGACTTGATCAGGGGGATATAAAATCAGTATAATAACTTTGCTCAAAAATTTCTCCTCCTTAGGCCTTCCCCATGATGTCTTTTTATACCAACTCCAAGGTAGTTGTTTAGTTAGGAATTGGTTGGGGACAGTTGAGGCCACGGGCACTAACAGGTGATCAACAGGTAAAACCCGCGATCTCCGCCCAAAAATAAGGAATTTTTATATTTTTTAAGTGTTTTAATACATATACGCGGGTTAGATATGGAGAACCCGCGTATACACGCGTTTAACTCAGGACAATGTCGCGTACAGGGAATAAAACACTGTTTTTTAGATATATGACCAGGTCTGGAAGGAGGGGTTGCCCTAGGCCATGGCTGAAGCATCACAAACCATACTGGTGAGATTTGGAGCTATAACAGAGAGTAATGCCAAATAGCTTGAAGTTTCTGCAATTGTTCTTCTTGTTTGTATACCTGCCTCTTTCTACCCCAAAATTTGAGATTCTGGATGATTCTTCTAAACGTACCTGGATGGAGTCTTTTCTTCTATCCTTATCTGTTCTTCTGGCGCCTCATGAGTTTCTTCTTAATCAAGAATCTGATTTGATGTTGATGGATAGTCCTCATCATCTTCGAAATCTTCAGATCTTACCTGCCTAGGAGTGCTTTCTTCATCATCAACCACAACATCAATACTTTCAACAATTTTTCCAAGCCTTTTATTGTAACACTTGTATGCTTTGTTGTGGGGAGAGTAACCAAGGAGAATGCCTTCATCTGCTCTAGGTTCAAACTTGCCAAGATTTTCATCAGTATTTTTGATGTAGCATTTGCTCCCAAAATTTTTGAAGTATTTTACCGAGGGAGTCTCACCATACCATAGTTTGTGAGGAGTCTGAGTGTTGTTCACCCGGACATTTGTCTTGTTGAGAATAACAACTGCAACAAATGCAGCTTCACCCCAGAAAGTCGCGGGAGTTCCAGACTCATCCATCATAGCTCGAGCCATTTGTTGAACCGTTCTGTTCATCCTTTCCACTACTCCATTTTGCTGAGGAGTCCTTGCAATAGAGAATTCCCTTATTATTCCATGCTCTTCACAAAAATCGAAAAATTCATTTGAGGTAAACTCCCCACCTCTATCAGACCTGAGGCATTTGATTTTGTGATTTGATTCGTTTTCAACCAATGCTTTGAAAGATTTGAATTTTTTGAGGGCTTCGTCTTTGTGCTTCGTAAGTCCTATCCAACACATCCTGGAGAAGTTGTCAATGAATAATATAAAGTATTCTTCTCCTCGATGTGACCTTTTCCTAGATGGACCACATACATCAGTATGGACAAGTTCAAGTGGCCTGCTAGCTAATCCTTCCTTCTCAGGGAAGTTAGTTCTGGTTTGCTTACCAAACTGACATGATTTACATATTGTATTTTCTGGAATTCTGATGTCTGGAAGTCCACGAACTGCCTGGTATTTGCATGCTTTCCTTATTTGTGAGAAGCTTAGATGCCCCAATCTTCAGTGCCACAGCCAGTGTTCATCATTCTTGCTTAGATAGCATTGATGTTGTCCTTCCTTGAATATGTATAAATTATTTGGAGTTCTTATGCCTTTGATCACTGTTTTTCCTGTATCAAGATCACGAACACTACATCCATTTGATCGAAATATTACCTCAGTTCCTTGATCGCACATCTGATTGACACTTAATAGATTATGCTTTAACCCATCAACATACATAACATTTCTAGCTTTGATCTTTTCTTTCAACTGAACAGATCCTTTATCGGGGTGTCATTTCCAAATGAGACCTTCTTTTCCCTTTCTAAGGCACTATATGATTGAATTTTTTCTTTATCACCTGTCATATGTTTCGAACATCCACTGTCGATGTACCATTGATTTTCCTGTCCTTCTGCATATAAGGCTATCCCACATCTTTCTGGTTGTGATTCCTTCATTCTCCATGTTTTGGCACTTGAGGCTTGTTCCTTCTAAGTTGTCTGCCGAAACCTGCTCTTGCATTCAGAATCTTCATAACCGAAGTTGTTACAAATAGAACATTCTATTTCATTTTCAAGAGCAGAAAAGTTATTGAAGGTTCTTTTCATGATCCCAGTCATACTTCTTTGTTTTTGAGCTTCTCTAGTCATGATTGTCTTATAGGCTACACATCGAGCTACTTTGTGACCAAAGTTATGACACGAGAAAGATTGGCCATTGAATAAATTCCTGCGATTATCAACTCTACCAACCGAATGATTGTAGTTTCTATTGACATCCATTCTTGAGGCAAATTGAGAAGGTTTTACCTGTGGCTGGGTGTAGCTTCTGTTCATCCTTAAAGTAGATTTCCCCCGATTTACCTGGTCATATTTGTTCATCCTTGAGGAAAATTGTCCCTGATTTACCTGGTGATCTTCATTTGGCCTTTCCTCACTTCTCCTTGCTGCATCAAGATAACTTTTGTAGGTGGATGGTTTCTGCGCTTGAGATGTTTCTTCATTATATCCCAGACCTGTCTTGATTAGTGGAGAGTGTTGCACTTTTATAATCTCACCTAGAGTTTCAGACCCTTTAGAAAATCTAAGATTAAGAGCTTTAGTTTTCTCAATCTCTTTTCTAAGTCCCACAATTTCACATTCTAACTTTTCATGATGTTTTTCCTTTTCAGACAGTTGGAATTGTAGAGTATCAATAATCATATTTTTTTCTTCTAAACAAATTTTGAGTTTAGAAATTTCTTCATAAAGACCTTCCTCATCTATAGCATCCATGAAATCATCATCTTTAAAAGCCATTAAAAGTCTATAATTGTTACCTTGTTCATCTTCATCACTATTTGAAAGTCCATCACTATCTTCATGAGTGTAATAGCTTTTCTTATTTATATTTTGTTTCTTGTTCCATCTAACAGGTTCCTTACCTTTGTCAGGCTTATTTTTATGAGGACACTTGGCAGCGTAGTGACCGACTCTTCCACAAGCAAAACATTTGAAAGGTAACTTACCTCTGAATCTTCCAGCACCCCGTTGAAGGTTCTTGACAGAATTTTATTCTTCCTCTTCTTCTGACATATGTCCTGACTCATAGTAATCTCCTTTGCCTGAAGTCTTGAATACAACTTCTCTCCTATCTGATGGTCCTCCTTTCCTCATTTCGTAAGCAGTTAGAATTCCGTGCAGCTGTGACATGGTAAGGTTTTGTAGATTCTGTTTTTCTTCTATTGCAGAAACCTTTGATTCAAACTTAGAGGACAAAGATCTTAGAACCTTTTCAACCACAACAACCTCTTTTATTTCTTCACCCAAGTTTTTCATGCAATTAACAATCTCATCTATACGTAGGAAATAGTTAGCCACACTTTCATCATTGTACATTCTGAGATTTTCATACTGAATTCTGAGGGTTTGAAGTTTTGCTCGTTTTACCTGTTTATCTCCTTCATAGCTTAGAACGATCTTGTTCCATATTTCTTTTGCGGTTTTATACTGCATAACCTTGACGAATTCTGATTGAGATAGACATCCTAATAGAGTATTGACAACCTTTGCATTTGTTTCATACTGCTTCTTACCAGCCGGCTCTGTAGGGGTTGCTGATGGAAAAGAGTACCCTGTATCTATGATATCCCAGACTTCTGTACCAAGATATTGAAGATAGGCTATGATTCTTACCTTCTAATAGACGAAGTTGGTCCCATAAAAAATTGGTGGCCTGATCGATGCTTCTCTTTCGTAGTTGCTCATGATGATAGATCTTCCTTCAAGCGATCAAGCTTCTTCAGAAGGACCTGCTCTGATACCAATTGTTGGAAATAATACTGAGAGGGGCGGGGGTGTATCAGTATTATCTAGTCAATAATTTCATTTTCAAACCCAGAACATATACGCTACTTCAGTTAGAGAAAACCGCGTATATACGCAACTACAGATAAGGAAACCCGCGTATACCATGCAGAATTGTAATTTAATTTATTCTACAGATGTTGATCATTAATATGTGCATCAGAACCATATAAACAGTAACCAAGAACAGTAAAGCAGAAGACAATCACACACAAGAACATAGGATATAAGGTGGAAACCCAATGTGGGTGAAAACCACCTGCTGCAATTCGTCTCTATCTTCTTTTAATTAGAAAATTCTTTTTACAATGATTCTGTACTGGTGCAGTCCTTTACCAGTATGTAGGCTGCTATCTGCAGAGAGCGACAACCCTCTCTCGTTCTCCAGCTCTCCTGGGAGGGAGCTACAACCCCCTTAGCTCTTGTACTATCTGGGATACTAGTACGCAGGCCACTACCTGCAGAAGGCTACAACCTTCTCTTTTCTTCCAGGGACCACGTTTCATAAATTTTCAGGCTGGATCCATGAACAACAATCAATCATCAACAATCTCCTTTTTACCACTTAATACTGAATCAAATAGACAGCTGTATCCAGAACACTGTAATAGTATCCACACACCAATTTTGAACCCAGATCACTGCAGCAATAAACAGAAGAAACTAGAACATAATTCAAGAGACGTACGCTATTTCAACAACCAGAAACCTGCGTGCATACGCTTCTGTGTTTGGGCCAACCTGCGTATACACTGTTTTTATTCAGAGAACCGACGTGTATATGCGCCTTCACTTCACTAAACCTGCGTACAGATCTATAAAGGATAATTCACCCATTCAAACATTAGTTCACCCAGATTACCAAATTTATAGATCAAGCATGCATCACATATAACAGATCAAAATCATACAAAGATACTATTATTCAAGCCTTAATATTTTGACCCATCAATAGAACATATCTTTCTCCTTGCGCTCAGGTTCCTTCTTCATTCAGATCCATATCTGTACCATAATCCAATCACTAGTATTCCAGATCTAGCGCTTCTTCGGATATTCAATCATTCAGCTTATTCTTTTGCCAAATGATCTCCTTCCTGTTTTATAGTCTTAGGCCTTTCACAATACCACAGTCCAAAACCATAACCAATCAATACCATGGACCCAATATTTGGAATCAACACTTCTGACGAGATATCATGGCCCAAAACCATAGGTTCAAATACCATGGACTAAATACAACGGACCAAAAATAAGTTCTCCCATATGTACGCGCTTTTTCTTGCATGAAAGTGTGTGTATACGCATACAGACCTTTTGAACGTCTAACCCACGTATATACGCGACTTCGTCAAGTTGAACCTGCGTATATAACTTTTCCTTCATTCTGAGAGCTTGAACTGTGATCTGTCACCAGAGTGAGTTGCCATCAAGGGCAACACCTGTACCATAATGCCAACAAAATCCTCCCATGAGATGTTCTGTAAACCAAGTTGATGCAAGACCACAATTTTGATTAGTGAAAAATGGTAGATGATGTTATACTACTGCTGAGGAGCCTTCCTGTGCACTAAGGTGGTCTTCTTCTCAATGTTCCGACAAATAAAGTAGGGTAGATTCATCATTCTCATCCTAGTAAAGTGCATAAACAATCTGATATGATAGGCATACAAGCGAGAAAACTGGCCCTCATAGCTGAAGTACTTAATTATGAGTTTCATCAAGGGAGCATATGAGTCTTTCAGATGCCGGAAGGGAAAAACTCTGCTGAGATGTCTCTGATAACTAGCCTTGATGTAAGGCTCATAATGTTCTATGTCAATTTGTTGCCTTTTATTCCACTGCTCATCGACATTTGGAATGCCAGTTGCTAGAGAAATAGACTCTGGTGTCAAGGTGAATGTCACACCAGCTAGAGTGACTTGGCCATTATGAAGATGGAGCGCAAACAACTTGGCAAACTCATGATGGTCTGGACTCTCTCTACCGTCTCACAGAACTGATAACAGGATTGGCGTTGAAAGCATGTGACATCAAGTGGGCAGGCCTGTAGCTCGGCAAGTGAAGTAGACTCCTCTCGTATATGTTTACCACCCTTGTGAGGTCTCCTTGGTGCATGCATTTCTCTAGGAGAATCACTGTGTGCCTCCTCATCTCGGTCATAGGAAGGATCAGATTCCATGTTTGCCAACTGTTTGAGTTCTCTTAGATGAGTATGAAGAGATTTAAGGTGTCTTTAGTTTTCTGCTACCAAGGATGAGAGTGTATGAGGGACTGTGGAAAGAAAGTGTATGAGGCGTTTTGGGAATGTTTGCTGTAGGATTTTGGGGAATAGAAGGGTTTTAGGGACAATATTTAGACTTTGGGATAACAATTAGGGTTTAGGAATTTGTAGCTAGGGTTTGAGATAGTGAGAGTTAGGGATATGGGGTTAGTGAACTTAGGGATATGGGGATTAGGGAATGGGTTGATGAAACTGGAAAATAAATCAGGGAATCAAAGAGTGAGGGAGTGATGCAGTGGACTTGGCAGCAAAAACACAAACTGTAATCCCTAAGCAATTGTTTTTTGAACAAAAATTGCAAGGAGGTAGGGTTTCAATATTTTCTCACTAAATCACCATAAACATCTAGAGAAACTCATTCACTGGCAGTGGAAGAATGCTTGACTTACTTGAACAGGTGGAAATTAAGCAAATTCAGCAGTTTGGATGAGTTTCATGGGTGAAATCGGGCTTGAAGCCCTATGCGCCGCGCCACTCCAGTGCGCCGCACCAGTGTATTTTTTGCACTGCGGAGGTGTGGAGTACTAAAGAAGGTATGTTTTGATGGTTATTTCAGTATCTTTTCATTAGGACTTACAAGCCTTTTTGCATCATGAACTTAGAAAACGATAAAGAATTGTAACAAAACATGTGAGATTAATATGCAAAACAAGAACGCTGACAATTGTCGTTTCCGTGTGCAGGAGGGAGAAAAAATGAAAAGTTGTCGTTCTAAAGGAAAAGACAAAGACGGGTTAACTGCTGTCCCTTCGACAGGAGACCGGATGCAAACCAAATCAAAACGGATTAGCCCGGGAAAGGAAGAGGAGATATCAGCTTGGCGCAGAAAAGAGAAGAAATGGCTAAGGGTTAACGATTCTGCGAATCCCTCAGGATCCTTGATCCTGAGGGATCGTTGTTTTATCTATTTCTACATTTAGATATCTCTGTCGTCACCCTTATATAAGGGGCAACACTGTTAGCTAAGGGGAGGTTGTTATGCCTTTATGTAATTTCTTTTAAAGATCAAAACTTTGGTCATCGTGTCTTGTTAAGAACTGCTCTACTGTAATTTTACTTGATGCATTAATACAAACTTGGTTAATCTTTCTCTTTGAGCCTGGAATAACTTCAAGTGGTGTACCCCTGGAGGCTAAGGACCCGGCCCTGGAGGACACTTTCTCTTGTACCATTACGCGTGGTTTGCTTATTGACATGATCTAGTAATATGATGTGTTTTATAAAGTTTATATCACATGCTCTGTCATGTTTAATCCATTAAGATTTTTGAAGACAAAAAGTATTGTATTGACGCTGCATTATATTGTTGTTCTTTTAAGTGTTGATATAATACAGTTAGTTTTTACAAGACACTGTTGTTGTTCCATTACAGAGCTTTTGTGTTATGCGATTGTTCCTTGACATTACAA
The DNA here is from genome assembly GCA_000404065.3 of Pinus taeda. Classification (NCBI taxonomy): domain Eukaryota; kingdom Viridiplantae; phylum Streptophyta; class Pinopsida; order Pinales; family Pinaceae; genus Pinus; species Pinus taeda. Next base: position 182,702 of record APFE031630222.1, on the reverse strand, counting down.
AATTCATCTTGGAAGCTCTGTTCTCTGTAATTATTGGATTCTTGAATACTATTGTTCTATCTTGACATGCAATCGTATTCTTTCTAACCGAGGTGATAACTGAATCAGATCACTATTTGAGTATGTTGTGTCTATATGGTTTTCAGTGTTGTTCCATAATGTATCAGTAATCAGTGTTGTTCCATGTTTGGTTATGATTAATGCAATTGATTTGATAGACTTATGGCTTGCTAGACTTAGTTGCTGTTCTATTCCTTGATTGTTGTTCCATTTCCGAATTGTTGTTCCATTTCAGATTTGCTGTTCCATTTTAGATCTGTTGTTCCATTTTAGAATTGTCGTTCCATTTCAAGGTTGATGTTCCATTTCATTGCTGTTTGATTTCTTTGCCGTTCCATTTCTTATCTGTCATTCCATTTCTTGTTATTGATGTGAAGAACGATCTCAGGCTGTAGTGAGCATTGGCATCTGCTGTCCGGTTCCCACACCCCTGATCTGTTCTCTGATTTCCTTTTCCATCAGTTTCTAAAGGGATGGGTTATCGCTACCGAACCCTTGACTGATAAATTTCTTAATGTTCTGAATTTGTGATTTAGTCTTTTGAAGTAGTTAAGATGTAAACACAAATCCATTTACTCTTGTATTTTCAAACACTGTGCTAGTAGCATTACTTTGGAAAATGATAGCCTCATACTAAGAAACTCTTTGAAATAGCAAAATGTTCCCGGATTGACATATTGATGTGAGGTAACTAGAGGTGAAAGAGACCCTTTTTATAGCTCCACATTTTGGCGCCGTTGTTGGGGAAAGAGTGTAGCCATTTGTTCTTTTTCTCAAAGTAGTGTACGAACCTACTAGGGAAGAATTGGGTTTTGAAAACGGAAGGTAAGAACCCACATGTGGAGCATGTAAAAGCTCTGCTCCTTTGCCCGCTTTCCTGCAGATTTGTTGTTGTTTGTTTAAGTAGGATTTAGTAGTTAATTTGAATGCATGACTAAGCAAAAAAAGCCATAAAAAAATTCCAAACCTCTACCCAAGCCAGAAAAAGCTAAGGGGCCGGTGACCCTTGGCCGATCAACCTTCATAGACGAAATCTACAAGAAAGCCGAATCTTAGCCCTCAGTAGGACCCAGGAAAGTTATTTCTAAACAGCCTACTAGCTCCCTTCAGGCCACAGGTTCACCATCTATAGCCTTTGCTGAGGTGCATAGTCAAACTAAGGAGCAGGACTTTCAAGAAATTTAAAATTCTACTCCGGAGCCATTGCAGGAAGGGAATTTCAGTAATCTTTGTGAAGGAGGAGGAGAGACAGGGGAAACCGAGGAACCGAGATCTCCTCTTGGGACAACTCAGCCATTGAACAACCCAGATAAAGGAAGTGCTGCAAAAATCACCGTTGAAGAAACCCAATCTCCTCAGTCAATAGTCCCAGATAGAGGAAGTGCTATTAAAACTATTCCTGTCAAAGCCATTCCCTCTCAACCTAGGAATATCCTCCTAGATATCCCAGAAGGTTATTGGCATATATTCGACCCAATGGCCCAAAACCAGCCAAACACCCAATCCTCTACATTACAATACCCCATAGTGGATTCTACAGCAAATGCGCCTATGAAAGCAATCCCTCTGCAACATATCCCTACATTCCACAGGCTTACATCAGAATACCCGGATGCATTTTTATTTGAATTTGATGTACTGTGCAGGGGATATGATTACACCACCGACCCCCAGAAACTGAAACTGTTTCCCTCTACGCTAAAAGGGGCTGCTTTAAGATGGTTTATGGGATTAGGTGGCGGGGTTATAAATAACTGGGAGCAAATGCAAGAATCCTCTCTAAAAAAATATCAGGACTATTGCAGGTCTAGAGAACTGAAGGATGAAATATTCCAGATGATAGCTAGACCAAACGAAACATTAGAGGAGTATGTGGAATGTTTCCCGTATAATCTACAAAGATCTCCCTATGCATCACTGCCTTTACCTGATAACGTGTTGAAAACGACATTAATAAGGGGCATGAAGGAACAATGGATCGAAACATTAAACATCATGGGAAAAGGAGATACTTATCAAGAAAATTTCGCTGACATTATTGATCATGTATCAAGAGCTCGAGAGGCAGCACACGAGTAAAACCGGCAGAACATGATCGGTTTGTAAGAGATAATAAAATCTCGTTAGAAGGAGTAATGCATGTGGAAATTGGAAATTTATTGGAAAATTTTAAAACTGATATGCTAGGGACACTGACTACACAATTGGATATTTTGCAGGCCAAGCAGAAGCAAATGTAGGCAGAACAGAATTTGGCAATATTCTGTCCCAGATGCAGGAAGAAGCATAGCCATAAGGAGTGTCCACTGGATGTAGTCCAAACATGCGCCATCTGTACAAAAGATCACCCTACGGAAAGCTGTCCCTCACTGCCTGGACTGAAAGCAGTATATAAGGAAGTAGAAGAAGAGCCAAAATCGGTGTATTTTCTCAACCAGTGTCGTTAGTGGCAGCCGCGACAGTCTGGTATGTTTCCAGACCCAACTTCTTCTTTTCAGTCTCCGCAGTATAATGCTCAACAGTATAACATGTGGCAAAGTCAATTCCAGCCCCCATTTCCAAACTGGTCACCACAGTCGTTTCCTTCCTCAAACCCGTGGCTGAATCAGGCAAGCCAATCTGGTTGGCCAAACCATCCTTATACCCCACCATATTGGCAAAAAACCCCATACCCACCACAATGGACTCCCCCTACTTCACAAAGCTCAGCATGGCAGACAAACTGGCAGAGACCAATGCATCAGCCAGTAGGAACTATTCCTCTCCCTCAACCTACACTGCCAGCTTTACAACAAAATCCCTAGTCTAATCTGAGGCCACAACTCCCAGCCCAACCCAACCCAACCCAAATAACAGACCAGTCCAATCTCTCCAAATCATAGAAATACCAGAAGTAGGAGCCGGTCTAAGGGAGTGTAATGATCTTCAGTTAAGATCTGGGCGTATTATTCAAACCGAGGGAGATAAGACAGTTCAGGTTGAAGATCAGTTACCCAGAGAACATCTGTCACATGAAGAGGATGTGAA
>APFE031630222.1:99071-145836 GCA_000404065.3 Pinus taeda | reverse complement strand
ATTCATTACTTCATGACGTTGCACGGAGCATGAAAAAGGCACAACATGTAGATTCAATTGTTAGTCATCATGGATTGATTCGGTTGATAGTCAATCATAGCCTCGCCCAGCAGCAAAGCAGCTGGGAAGAGCTAATTGCCATTATAAATGGGGGATTGGCCACACCACCCCCAAAACGAAAACATGTCACCAACACAACCGAATGTCCAGAAAAACGGAAACAGGTCACCAGCACACCCGAGCGTCCAGAAAAACACAAGAAATTGGCAAAGCGGAAACATGTCACCAGCACACCCGAGCAACCAGAAAAGCGCAGGAAATTGTCCGGCTAGCACGGCTACGAGGGGGGCTGGAGAAGCCCCAAGAAAGCACTAGCCAGCTGGTAGAAATAGAAGATGAACAACCCCCACGGTCAAGAAAGGAAGACAAGGAAACAGAAATGCAGGAAGAAGAGGCAGAGCAATCTACAGAAGAAAAAGAAGAGGAGGCAGAGCAATCTGCAGAAGCAGAAGAAAAAGAAGAGGAAGAAGAAGAAGAGGCAGAGCAATTTGCAGAAGAAGAAGAAGAAGAAGAAGAGGCAGAGCAATCTGCAGAAGAAGAAGAAGAAGAAAAAGAGGGAGAAGCTGAACAGTCCGAGCAGGAGGAGGAAATGGAACAACAGGAAGGCAGCCCATTACAGAACCTATTAGGGGAAGATGAATTGACCAAAGTTTTGGCCAATATGGGAAAATATGGCCAACCTTCCAGTCCATCAGACCTCCATGCCGGAGAGAAACCCCAGGAGAAAAATGCACCCGACAAATCACATGCAAAGGAGGCAGAAGTAGAAAATTTGCCTGTTCATGATGAGAAGATGTCAGAAAATGTTGAACAGGAACAATCCGTTCCTAACCATAAGGCACCAGAAGAAATTCCGGGGGAAATAAGGGCAGAAAAATAAGTTGCCCAAGAAATAACAGAACCAATTAGGGTTCTTACCCCAGAATAGCCAGAGCAGAACAATGAACAAGCACCCCAAGAAGAAAATCAGGAAACTAGCCGCAGTCCAGACCACAGTAAACAGCCTGTTGTTCCTTCTGAGGAAATGGCAGAAATAAGGGAATTGCGAAAGGAACAACAGAGATTATTGAACATAATAGTCCAGCTCCACCAGCAGATTAGGATTCTAAAAGCAAGGCAAAGGGTAAAAGGGACTTCAGGAAGGAAAGATCTGGCCACTCCAGCAAAACCCCTTAAGGGTAAGGGGCGGAGGACTAGAATCCATCCTGCAGTTCAAAACCCCGTCAAAAGCCAAGCTGTTGTTCCAAATGATGCTGAGAAACAGACTGCTGTTCCAATTGAAAAGGAACAATAATGGACTGATGTTCGTGTTAAAATATAAATGGATGAAATGTTGACCCGTGATAAGAAAATTCAAACGGAGGCACCACTTTCGGGAGCAATAAGGGTTCTGAACTCAAAGCAACACAATAAGAAAGTTCAGGTAAAGCTCCCGGCCTCCACTGCTGCATGGAAAAGGGATCCAAAAATAGTAACCCTACAAAAGGGTTTGAAGCAAGCTCAACAAGAAGCAGAAAAGCTTAGAGAGCAAACGCTCCCCCGAGAAAAGTATGAAGAGCTACAGCAACAGCTAAGGAACGTCAATCTATCCGAAAGCCAGGCCTTTGAAGGGTGGCGAAAGGAACACGAGAAAGTCGCAAAGGTAACCCGTAGGTTAGATGTAGTTATCAAACAGATGGATACCTTGTGTTCTTTATACAATGACGTCCTAGCATGTAGAACGCATGCTAAGAACTATGCCTTGTTTTTAATGGAAAGATATTTGCAATTGAAAATAAAGGCTGTTAAAGCAGGTGCTCCCATACAAATTAACACCATAAATGATTTCATAAACTGTTGTAAGCACTACGGGGTAAAAGTTCAGAGACTACTGTGTGAATTTTATTTACATAACCTTGTACTAGAACAAGAGACCGAGCTGAACCCTGGCCCTTTTGTTGGGGACATTCAATTACGGGCATTTATTTCATTTGCAGTTAATCAAATTAAATGGTTCAAAGCCTATAATGCTTTTCAAAGACAAGAAAAAAGATTAGACTTATGGATAAGAGCTGAGCCTAGGGATCCAGCACAGTTATGGAGGAAACATAGAAACCTCATGAAGAATCCAAGAGTGATTGAAGCATTAGGACCCATGCATGAGGCAATCATTCGACAGGGATTAGAATACTTTTCCTCTATCAAAGACCCTGCCATTGATGCAACTAAATTTCGATATCGAATATCTAATCCGAACATCCAGCTCAAAGAACCATTTAAGTATGAGAATTTTAAACTAGCTGCCAACCGTTTTCCCCTCTATGGAAAAATTGTTTTGAGGGCAGGGCCATTCTGGTTAGGATATAGGTTCTGGAGTCCAATTATTTGGCATCCTGCACCCGGATACCAAGCCTTGTATGAGATGCCTGAGGGTTAGATAGGCCATTTCTTTGACTACCTAGTTACGCATCATGGTTGTAGGCCTTCACATGAGATTCCATCTCTAGCCTACTCACTCACTGCCTTACATGTCAACTATAATGTTTTCATGAGGCCATGAAAGAGGGTAAGAAGGGGGGTGTGTGGAGTACTAAAGAAGGTATGTTTTGATGGTTATTTCAGTATCTTTTCATTAGGACTTACAAGCCTTTTTGCATCATGAACTTAGAAAATGATAAAGAATTGTAACAAAACATGTGAGATTAATATGCAAAACAAGAACGTTGACAATTGTCGTTTCCGTGTGCAGGAGGGAGAAAAAATGAAAAGTTTCCGTTCTAAAGGAAAAGAAAAAGACGAGTTAACTGTTGTCCCTTCAACGAGAGACCGCATGCAAACCAGATCAAAACGGATCAGCCCGGGAAAGGAAGCGGAGATATCAGCTCGGCGCAGAAAAGAGAAGAAATGGCTAAGGGTTAACGGTTCTGCGAATCGCTCAAGATCCTTGATCCCGAGGGATCATTGTTTTATCTATTTCTACATTTAGATATCTCCGTCATCACCCTTATATAAGGGGCAACACTGTTAGCTAAGGGGAGGTTGTTATGCCTTTATGTAATTTCTTTTAAAGATCAAAACTTTGATCATCGTGTCTTCTTAAAAACTGCTCTACTGTAATTTTACTTGATGCATTAATACAAACTTGGTTACTCTTTCATCTTTGAGCCTGGAATAACTTCAAGTGGTGTACCCCTGGAGGCTAAGGGCCTGACCCTGGAGGACACTTGCTCTTGTACCATTACGCGTGGTTTGCTTATCGACATGATCTGGTAATCTGATGTATTTTATAAAGTTTATATCGCATGCTCTGTCGTGTTTAATCCATTAAGGTTTTTGAAGACAAAAGTATTGTATTGACGCTGCATCATATTGTTGTTCTTTTAAGTGTTGATATAATACGGTTAGATTTTACAAGATATTGTTGCTGTTCCATTACAGAGCTTTTGTGTTATGCGATTGTTCCTTGACATTACAGAATTCATCTTGGAAGCTCTGTTCTCTGTAATTATTGGATTCTTGAATACTCTTGTTCTATCTTGACATGCAATCGTATTCTTTCTAACCGAGGTGATAACTGAATCAGATCACTATTTGAGTATGTTGTGTCTATATGGTTTCTAGTGCTGTTCCATAATGTATCAGTAATCAGTGCTGTTCCATTTTTGTGTACATCTTTAAGAGTGAAGGATTGATGTTTGGTTATGATTAATGCAATTGATTTGATAAACTTACGGCTTGCTAGACTTAGTTGCTGTTCTATTCCTTGATTGTTGTTCCATTTCCGAATTGTTGTTCCATTTCAGACTTGCTGTTCCATTTTAGATTTGTTGTTCCATTTTAGAATTGTCGTTCCATTTCAAGGTTGCTGTTTCATTTCATTGCTGTTTCATTTCTTTGTCGTTCCATTTCTTATCTGTCGTTCCATTTCTTGTTATTGGTGTGAAGAACGATCTCAGGCTGTAGTGAGCGTCGGCATCTGCTGTCCGGCTCCCACACCCCTGATCTGTTCTCTGATTTCCTTTTCCATCAGTTTATAAAGGGATGGGTTATCGCTATCGAACCCTTGACTGATAAATTGCTTAATGTTCTGAATGTGTGATTTAGTCTTTTGAAGTAGTTAAGCTGTAAACACGCATCCATTTACTCTTGTATTTTCAAACACTGTGCTACTAGCATTACTCTGACAAATGATAGCCTCAGACTGAGACACTCTTTGAAATAGCAAAACATTCCCGGATTGACATATTAATGTGAGGTAACTAGAGGTGAAAGAGACCCTTTTTATAGCTCCATAGGAGCGCAGCCCAATGCGCTGCACTAGCTCTATGCAATGCGCCCACAACCCAATGCACCGCGCCCTTGAAAGTTGCACAGTTTGCTGTGATTTGCCTTCTTTTCTCCAACACAACCTTTCTCTTATTTCCTCTTTCTCCTTTGGATGCAAATGAGATCTGTAAACATAAGAAATGGTTTATATACAAAATATTTTAATTTTTCACTCATAAAAACCCACTTTTGTAATGTTTGCATTTGACATTGCTTTTCAAACTCTGTTTTTAGGCAGTTTGCTTTATTTTTTGCCTTTGATGAACTGAATGATTTGACTTTTTTTTTGCCTTGCAGGTGATGGAGATGCTAAAGCTTGGCAAGGTGACTAGGGTTTCCACTGAAGCTATCACATATGAAAAACTGAAATTACATCAAATTTATACATGAAAACATAGAATACTCTGTTTTTCCTCAAAACAGGGTTTTGAGGAAAAATAAGTCTCTGAGCATGTGATTATGGAATTTATTGGTATTGGAACTTTATTTGACCTCCTTATGCGCCTGATGACCATTATTTAGCATTTTGAAGACCTTTTTGATGAAACCCTAGACCTAATAAGACTGAAAACCCTAAAAATGACTCTTGCAGACTTAAATACAAAAAATGATTGCAAATGATCTAAATGAATGGAAATGGGCCAACAGGCAAAGGACATGAGGAAAAATGTACAACAAGCCACTACCATCATATGATCCATGATCCTAATGGAATGCAGCTGACTGAGCGAGACACCTAACATGCAATGCAACAAGAGAATTTGATCATCGATAGAGGGATGAAGATACCGACACTAACATCATCAAAGTTGGATCTATGTTATTACCTAGGGAAGCTGAGCTTCAGTTTCCTCTCCCCGGCAAGGGCGCCAATTATTTTAGCACTCCAGGAAACTCTCCTAGGTTGCAACTCGAAGATGCCTGGTAACATATAATCTTCAGTGTTGTTCTCTGAACTACTGGAATGAATGATGGTTTGGATCAAGTCAGACAATCATTTCAGCTCTATTTCACTCAAGACATGCATGAACACCCTCAACAACACAAGGCTTTAGACCACTAATTCTCAATAGTTTGTAGATTTAATGGATAGATGGAGAATACTAACTGTATCAGCAGATTGCATATATAAACATAAATGAATGACTAGATACAAGCAGCAAAAGAGAATATTGATTGTACTGGCAGATGCATATATGACCACATATGAATGGTTAGCTATAGGCAGCGAAGAAGCTTGCAAATCTAAGTTATCAAAGCAAAGATAAGATGACAGTTATCTGGCCTTAAACACAAAGGAAACATGAACAAACTATTCAAGTGCAAGCATAGGATAGTAAAGAAAATGGGGATTGAACATGTAATAGCAAAAGGAGATTGTATTGCTAGAATAAAGATGAGGAGCTTGAAGGAACAAAGGAGGAATAATCTCCAGAAGTTGAACCCATATTCCGTCTTGTTTTCAGCTATTTATAGCTTGTTTACAATGCTCCTGAGCTCTAAGAGGCTCAGAGTCTTAGTCTGCCTGATATGCATCATTAACTGATTTGATGCCCTCTAAGCAAGCATGGGATCGGAGTTTTTTGCTTCTGACAGCAGAGTAACTGCTTTAAGATATTTTGGTAGCTTTTTGCGATGTCTAGGATTTATCCTGAGCCAGAGATGCTCCATGATGTTTGTTTGATTTGGCTGTGTCGCATTGTCTATGCCAACTGATCGATTCTTTTTAGGGCTAACTGCGCGTGCTCCATGACTCTTTCTATTAGGGCAAGATATGTTGCGAAAGGAGAGCTATCGGGCCTCTGTTCTCCCTTTAGATATTTAGAATGACTGTTCTTTCTATTAAACACAGAAAAACACAACAACATTGTGAAAATCCCGCCCATTTCTATCCTTTTCGGACTTAAAAATGATTAGATACGACTTATCAATCTCTCGGGTCCGCCTTGTCGCCTTCGCAACTCACGTTCAGCCCTGTTCCTGTGGATTTCATTTATACAACGAAAACACTGAAAAATGCATGAAAAATGCTTTGGCCGGACTTCAAATTTCATATATTCCACTTCCTGGATCCTCTCGGGTCCAGGCTTCATCACTATCGACATTGCTAGGCTTCCTTTGTATTTTCATTATATAACGAAAATATATCGAATACATTAAAAATTGTTGGGGCACAGACTTGAAATCTTATAGAATATCACTAATAATGTCGTCGGGTCCGACATTATCGCATCACCCTTATATATATGCAAAGGCCCTACCCCATGGTTTCCTCCAATAGCAATTTGGTGATATAATGTGGGCCGTTGATCGCAGTCACACCATCCATATAACCTGTGCCGATACTCTACCAATAGTTCCACTGGTGCGACCCATTGTTAGCGATCATCGGCGATCGCTGATCAGTGGTGTCTAGCTCCGATTGCCACTGCTTGGGACCACCGATTTGCAATTTTCCGCTTAGATCTGGGCCGTTGATCGGCCAAATCTAACGGTAGTTGTGCATTCTTGGGTTTTAAGCATGCGGTAAGGGTTTTTGACTGATTTTGAAGTGTTTTAGCCTCCCGATAGTGCATTTTTGCCCTTCCAAGGGCTTTCCTCCCTTGCTTGTTTCGATCGATGGATGATCTCTAAGCACTTTTGAAGACTTAGGAAGTGCTTTGGAGCATATTTGGATCCAGTTTTGGACCTTTTGTAAGCGAAGCTAACAAAGCCAACTGCTATCATCAGGTTTACACCTTCATTTCAAGATAGTGATGTCAATCCATCTTTTTGCAAAGTCATAAATCATGTAAAGGGGGTTGTTGTATTCATTATAAGGATTGCTAAGCCTAAGGAAATTTGTCATTAAAAATATTTTACCTAACCCTAAGTTTATGTAAAATTTTGCTTAGTGATTTGACCTCTAGCAAAAAATCGGGTGGCACTCCTAAATGTTTTTGTAGCGCGGCGCTACGAAATGTTTCCTTATCGCTTAAAAAAATATCAAAACTTGAATACTGACCCGATAAGTCATATTTTTTTAGCACTCAAGTGGCGGTTTATGGAATAATGGTCCTCCTCCTGCATAATGTGACATTTTCTAGCAGTTTTGAGCCCATTTGAGTCCTTTTAAATCAAACCCTAGTTTGCTCAGTTTTGCATAAAAACAATTTTTCTAGCAAACTGAGTTTTGTCGTTTTCCAATGCAAAAAGGGGTGCTAGATGTCTTGCAGTCCTTTTTTAGGGTTTTTCAAGGTCAGTGAAGGTGTTGTAGGTCTTGGATCTTGGAAAAATGGGTCAGGCTGACCATGTAAAGATGCCATAGGTTGAAGTTTATGAAGGGAATACTAGAAGCCAAAGAAACCAACATAGAATTATGGTAGAGGAGGAAGAAACTAAATAGAAAATCTCAAAAAGAAAAAAGGGAAAACTAAACATTGAAATAGAGGATGAGGAAGTCTAGACAGAGGTTAGGGTTCAGGGAAAAATACCTCACACTTGTCCTACTAATAAACTGAGGTTGAATTTCAAAGCTAGAATGAATCCTAAATTCAAAGAAACAATTATTATCCTTGATGAAGAGGACAAAATAAAGCAAACTTCAAAGAGTAGAAAAAGACAAAGGAAAATAGAGTATGTTGAGAAGAACAAAGGAAAAACCCTAAAAGATGATAAAAGTCCGCAAAAAGTTACCAAAAGGGTGACAAGGAGTCAAAGTAAGTTGGATATCCTTTCTCAAGTTGCAGAAGACATAGGAACTTGATCACTTTACTTCAGGGGCAAAGTATAGCATAAACCCTAATTTTGTTACAATAAACCCTAATTTTGTTGTGCTAAACCCTAATGGATATTTAACATTTTTGTTTACTCAGTGTTAATCATAAAGAAATAATTATTTTTGACTATACTTTGGTAGGATATCAAATATTTTTGTGGGTAAAGGAATACAAGTCAACATAAGGAAAAACAACCTTGATGTAACATGTTTACCAACGCTATGTTTTTCCGGTTTTAGTTGCTATGTTCAAACAAAGATTCCAAGCAGGCAGTAATGAATTTTAAAAAATAACAAGAGGTTTTTGTTTTGAATGGGTTGATTTAAAAAAATTCCATTTCATAATTTACTCATACCTCATGGTTTATTAATTATAGAGCAATGTTTAAGGCCTATGTTTACAGATTTCATAATTCTGTAGTTTCCTGTTTTAGCCATTGTTTTCAAAAGATGTTTCCGAAAATATGGAGATGAATTTAGGAAACCCAAAAGAGGTTTTTTCATATAATGGATCAATTAACAAAAACCTCTCTGTATTTTCTAATAAGTGTCATGGTTTGGAAGATACGAAAGCACCTTTGGACCCTAGTTTTAGGAATTTTCCAGATATTTTGAAATTTTGTTTCCTATAAAAATGTCAAGTCAACAATTGAAGACCACCTCACCAAATTCTACTTAGACAGCAGACTAAAGATGGCTTTTCAAATCCATTTATTTTGGATATTTATGGTTATTGTAATTAATACTTTCCACAAATTGTGGATATGAATCTCTATTGTATTTTCCTATATATTTCGTTAAGAATATGAAGAAAGGGTTGGTTTTTCTGAAAAACATAGTCATTGTCTGTGTGTGTTTGAGTGCTTTACTTATCTCATTTTCCAAGATCGGTAGATTCTAACCAGTGATATAAAGATCCATGAGATAGTTGGTTTTAGTATGTATCTATGTGTTTTTTCAATTTCGCCTTTAATAATATCATGAATGCATTCCTTCTTCATGTTTGAAAAAGATAAATTAATTCATAATTGATTTTGATTTGATGCTCTAAGTTAAGTTTTCAAAGGTTCCCATCGTGATATTCTAAATCCACCAGAGGGTTCATTGTGCATTCCCTATAGTGGTGGACTATTCTTCTTTTTCTTCATCCATCTACAACAAATGGCAAAGGTCTAGATATGTTATATACCTTGCCTTTATCAATTTGATTAGACAATGAGTTATCTTGGTAAACCTATCTAAGCCATGGATATTTGACTCCATCACTCAATGGGCTATTGATTTCAGGCCCAACCAAACCCTACATCAAACAACCTATCTAAAGATCTAGCCACAATGTAAAGGTCAGAGAGATCCCTCTCTAGATTGAAGGGGCTAGCCTTCAAGCTACACGTTGGAGTGAAAATGTTACCTTAGGAATTTCTCTCCTACAACTAAGAGAAACTTTCTAAGTCATAACACATACTATCACAATTATCAATTTTTTTGGCACCATAAATGGACAACCTAACTTCATAGTAGTGAATATCAACAACCCAAACTTTAGGAACGAGTAGTTTTCACATAACTCTATGGGTATGCATAGAACATTGGGAGAACTTGTTCTTGAAATTGATATGGGTGCACCATTGATATGGTAAACCTACCAATCATCCTTGTTAAAGTGCACTGCATACATGTGCCTCTAATTCTCTATCGTGATTGATTCTGGTTTTGAACATTAATAAGAGGTATTTATTGGTCTGAACTCATTTATATGGGAAAGAACGGGGAGGTAGAGTTTCATGGGAAAATATTAATGATTGAATGATATTTGAAAGTCATTCATGTTTACAAAATGCATGTGGAAGAATATTACTATTTAAGAGAGTCTTAAACTTACCTCGTAAACATGGTAATTGAATAAATATAACATGAACTGGAATTACAAATCGGCCCTCCTATAAATAGCCGGGTTGACTATGTTTAAGGGGCAACAAGGCCTATAAATAGGCCATGTTCTCTCCCATTTGACTAAAAAAATATCGTGGAGATAAGAAGAAGATATGGATCTGTGTAGAGAAGAAAGAAAAAGTTCATACCTCATGAACCTAAGGGTCAAGAAGCAAGAACTATTATCATTGTTTTGAAGATTTGTTTTTTGGCTTTTGTGAAGAAAACCATGATCTTTTTATTCTCTCAAGTTTGGCCCTACCACAAGATATTTTGGGTGTCCATATCCCATAGAATTCAACTTTGTTTTATCACAGGTTTCGGTCCTTGTACAACCTTGTTTTGGCCACAAACTCAACCCTGTTTTGGCCACAATTTCATCCCTATTTTTGCATAGGATTCAAACCTACTTTGGCACCGAATTTGACTCTATTTTGGCCATATATTAGATCCTACTTTGACACAAATTCGACCCTATTTTTGCATGGAATTCAACCCTATTTTGGCAAAAAAATTTACCCTATTTTGGCGATTCATTTGACCTTACTTTGGCATAGAATTTGGCCCCGGTTCAAACCTACATAATCAAAGCATTTATCCTTTGTGGAAGCTCAAATTGGTTCTTGATCATATTACATTTTTGACCTTGTGGGAACCTCTTTTGAGCAGAACTTGGAAATGTTGAAGTAAACCTTGAAGTCAATATCTTAAGTTGTCTTGAAGAAACCCTTGAAACCATTTTGGAGTATCGTTTTGAAGGCATCCTAAAGAATCCCTTGAAGCCATTTTGGAGAAGCCTTTGGAATGATTTTGAAGCAACACTTTGAAGCTATCTTGGAGGAGGTTTTTGAATAAGTTTATAGCTCTATTGGAGGCCCTCTGTAGCACTACTCTAAGAGGATTGATGAAATAAAAATAAAGATTTGAAGCAGATATAGAAAAAGTAAAAGAGTTTGAAGATTAGCCACTTATGGAACCAGGGGTCATGCTATGAAAAATGAGTTAAGGAGAATTGAGGACAGGGCAAGCGCAGCTCCAATGGCTATCATAAGAGTTGAGAGCACAAATCTAAAGATCGCATGGTGAAGTGTTTGTTAATTCAAATATAAATAAATGTTAAAGACTATAAGTGATTGATCAATAGTATAACTTGAAGTTGGTTTGGTGACCATGAAGTTTTTGTGAGCTTAGGAGGTTAGAGCCTACGTGGTTGTTGATTTAGTGCTCCGGTAGGAGATTGGTGTCTCTAGTGGGTTGGTGCCCAAGAATTCAATGAGTTGGTATTTATAAGAGAGTGGTGATTCAGTTGGAGCTAATAAACTTCTTCCTACTTTATATATTATAAAATTTTTCTTTCAATTATAAATTTGTATGTTCATGTTGAAGTTTTTGGATGATTATTGTAATGAATTTTCAATTAAAATTGATTAATAAATGAAATATTGATTCACCCCTCTCTTAGTATATCCAACAATTGGTATCAGAGTAGGTTCCTTCAGTCACATCCTAATAGCTAGAAGGAAGATCCCAGAAGAGCAGATTTCAAAATCAAGAAAGAAGTCCTCCAAGCGTTCAGAGGAAGTCCCCTCCAATGTTATGTTGTCAAAAAATTCTAAATATATTGAAGAAATTTTGTGTTTCCTAGCTCCTTTGTTTGATGGAACAAAGTACGATTTGTGGAAAGTCAAAATGAGGCACTACTTGATGAGTCTTGGTTGTGAAGTATGAGTATCAATTGCTACTGGAAGCAAAACTACGTAGGATTCAAAAGAATACAATACAAAAGAAATGAAAGCAATCTTGAGTAGTCTATAATATTATATAAAAGTTAAGATAGGTTAATGTTTTTCAACCAAGAGACTTTGGGAGAATATACAAATTATCTACACATAATTTTTCCTAGTGTCTCTTGAGCCAGAACCAGAGTATGTGGAACAAGATCACAAAAATGATCAAGAATCAAAGGAAATGGACAAAAGAAAAATTGAAAACACCAAAAGCATTAAAGGCTATGAATATGTGGAACACTCTAAGAAGAGGCTCAAGAAAACCATAACGTAGAGTTTGTGGTTTCTTTAAAAGAAATAAATAGATTGAAAGAAGAAAATGAAGATCTTAAGTAGTTGATGCAAGATGTTGAAGAGAAGGATCATGAAATTTCTAGTACAAAGGAATAAGTTGTCCTCCTAGTACTCCAATTAGAAGAATCAAAAAGAAGAGAAGGAATTTCGATCATTCATCTTAAAGAAAGATCTATGGACTTGAACAAAATTGAAGAAGAAATTAGTTACTTGATGAAGCAAGAAGAGACAAAGAAATAATGGAAATGCAAATGTTGAAGAAAGAAGAAGATTGTGAGAAATGTGAGAAATAATTTGTCTCACTAAGGGTTGAGGTTAACAGGCTCAATAAAAATCTGAAGAATGCACAATTATTAGAATACATCCTTAATTTCCAAAGATCACCATGTGATAAATCCTTAGTTTCCATGGTTTCCAAATATTAAGAATCATAAGAAAAACTAGAAGACATCATCCTCCAAATTTCAAATCACAACAAGGATGAAAGCATTGATGCTCCCAAGGGGTCCATACATAGTACAAGCAGCAATAAAGATCAATAGAAGATTGGATCCCCTCTAAGGTAGAACAAATTTAAAATATCGTCAAGAGAATAGTACTCATCTAGGTACCCAAGGATATTCTATGGTTATTGTTATTCATGCACTAATTTTGGCCATAAAGTAAGACAATGCATAATGTACTACAAGAATTATTATAAAGTTAATCATCAAAATCCTAGAAGTAAGTTTGCAAGAAGACAAGATAGAATCCCTAATGGCTATGACAACATAATTTACAACTCTGTTGCTCCATTATTGAAGTTCAATATAGAATGTTATCAATGTCACAATATGGACATATAACACGAAATCACAGAAGTGGCATGAAGTGGGTTCCTAAGAAAATCAAAGAACAAAATTTATCTAAAATTCTACAAAGGTTTGGAAAAGAAAATAGGTTGAACCAGGAAATAATCCTGCCTTGAGTGCTCTAGCCACTTGTTCAAGTTGCTCATTAATTGTATGCATAAGGTAGAAGCTATGGTTCCTTAATATTTATGAACTAGGATTTTCCCTTTGTATTTTGAAATAGATCTATGCAGATATAATAACTGACCCAAGATCCCATTATTTTCAAAGGAATGGCAATGATAAAGAAAAAAAAAAAAAGATGAGAAATTTTTGTTACTTATCACTACCCACCTGGATGATGAATCCATGTTCTTTGCTCCCATTATTTTGTACCTAACATTAGTGTGCCATCTTCATTTCCATATACTTTGCATATCAACTAGCAATGTATAAGGTAATAGATATGTTAGAAAGGAAGAGATGCTTTATACATGTTTAGGTACAAATCACAAATGTTGGAGCCACAATTTATTGGAATATAATATTACACAAGAAATTTCCACTCAATTTTAAAATCAACACCCTAGGAAATTTTTTCATGATCATTAATAATCTCCCCATTCATAGAGCCACTTATACCTATCAAGTTTCCCTTCTCACGAAATTTTTCCTCCGATCATAGAACACATATCCGAAGATAAAAATTATTCTTCATTACATAATTATCTCATATCTCATCTATAGTAGAACACAAAATTAAGTCTTAGCTCCAATGTGTTAGTAAAGAGGTAAAAGTTAATGGAAGAATCCCTTTGTCTTCCAATTACAACTATTAAATTCTTCTGCTCAAGGAATATCATAGAAACATGTCAAAGGATAGAGGTTTTCAATGGCTGGTATAGAGAAACTAATGACCTTGCCTATGTCATTTTTTGTATTAGATGATATAGGACAGAAGGAGAACAACAAACCTGAAGGGAAGGATGGATTTGGCATGTTAGAAGCACAAGGTATGGATGGTCATTCATGTGTGAGCATTGGAAGAAAGTCAAAGGATAACCTAAGTATTCATGTACGGAAAAATACAAACCCTTTAGATGCTTCACCATTTTTAGAAGAATAGATTGTTGCTATACAAGTTATGGGTGAGGAATCGCTTCAAATGAAAAGAGAATATGTGAAAAAATCACTGCTAAACAAAATTGTTCCCTAATCATACCTCCAAATAGAGAATTTCCATCTTGTACAACATTATCTACGACCTCTTTTTCAAGCACAAAAAATGAGATAATACAGATAAGGGAAACACATGTCAGGAATTATTATAAAGATATGGTGAAAGGGAAGAACCATGTCAGGGGGAGCTTCGCATCCGCATTTTCCATTGATGTCAAAGTGGGAGAGAATAGTGAAAGGGAGAAATGGCAAGGGTATTTCCCTCAATGACAAAGTGTGATATTGTTGAGATGTTTTCATTGATTTCAAAGCAAGGGAAAATAAACATGGTCAAAGTCAAATGAGCTAGTATTATGCCATCATGTGGACTTGATGGAGGGGAGAGGAGGATCTACAACGTGTTGCTACTATTACTAGTTTTGTTGTTGTTAGAAAAGATTAGGACATGCGCTCAATTTACACAATGCAAGAAATAAAGTAAGAAATAAAAAAAATTAGGGAAAAGATTGGAATGTCAGGGACTTGGAATGAATGGGATAGTTGTTACGTACAAAAAATAAATCTAGTAATCAGGCTAAGAAAGGAAGGTACGGAAACAACAATATTATCACAGTTATACAATCAACACACTTTTTAAATGCATCTTCATTTTTTTTATTATCAATGTGGGTATTCTCAAAAGTATGCATGATGGGTACTCGTTGGATGTGGAATTTAATTCTGCATTTGAGTGTCTACACTTGAAAGTTGAGTAAACCTATAAGGAGATAAGTCAAAAATACAATTTAAGAAAAAAAGAAAAAACAAAGAAGAAGGTAGTTTTTCTTGTTTTTCCTCCAAAATATGTGCCTCTTTTTAAAATTAAATGATTTTGATTGGTTTACATATTATGACATGGAAATTACGTGAAATTTTCATGGGCACTTTTAGGTTAAAAATTCCTCTAATGTGGAGCCAAGTAGAAGTTTTGAATCTGTGTAGATAAGCAAGAAAAAGGTTCATCCCTCATGAACCTAAGGGTCAAGAAGCAAGAAGTATTCTAATTGTTTTGAAGATTTTTTTTTGGCATTTGTGAATCAAACCTTGATCAATTATTGCCCTCAAGTTCATCTCTATTGTTAGCGCAAGAAGTTACTCCTAGAATGCAAAAGTAGTTAAGAAAAGCCTTAGACATCATGATTTCATTTCAAAAATTACAAGGGTTTTTTGAGTGGTGGGATGGCTTCTGAAGGAGTTTTGAAATGATTGTGTTCCTCTTTAACTTTTATGCATTTGGCAAGCTGTGGCAAGCATAAATTGTATGGGTAAGTGAGTAGTATAGGGGAGCAGAGAAAAGAGAACAGGTAGCTGATACTTATCCTAATAAAATTGATTATCTTAAGACAGTCACCTTAACGACATAAAGCCTTATGGAAAACTCTGTTTTTTGATAAGGAGAATAACATATAGAAAGTAGGAAAAAATATAAAGTATTTCACAAATCCTTTGTAAAACCTTCACTAACAATTTCTACTTAAATTGATATTATGATTTACACCAAACTAGATAGTAGATAAGTCATCATTAGATCCTCGTAATGATTCTCACTCATACTATACTAGCTGTTGTAATTTACCATTTAAGAGATTAAATAGGCTTGACAAGGAAAACGATAATTAGGAAGTAAAAACAGGTATAAAGTATCTCACAAATCCTTTGTGAAACCTTCACTAGCAAGTTCTACTTGAACACATATTATAATTTACAGAAAACTGGACAGTACATAAGTCATCCTCAGATCCTCTTAACGATTCTCAATCATACTATACTAGCTACTGTAAATTTATAATTCAAAAAGTTGAAAAAAGGAGATAGATAAACCACACATTAGATATGACTTGAATCATAGAATCCTCCAGCATGAAGTGTAGAAAAAACTATTTTATTAAGCTGAGTCTTCAAGTGAACAAAAATCCAACCCTGAAATGATATTTACAACAAATATATATAGGGAGAGAGGCACCAACTCCAACTCTCCTAAATTGGTGGCTCCACTATTTCCTTGTTACATAGGTGTCTTTTAGATATTAAGATCATCTTCCATCGAATTGCAACAGAAAGTACAACTGTAGATGAGAAGAAGAGGAAAAATGACACTTTTCTACTGGAAAAACTGACTGGCTGCCCCTTTTGCTGCTGAATTTTCTCTTTATGGTCTTGACTATTGAATGACCATATGGCTTAATTAAATACAACCTTCAACAACCTCATGATGAACTTGAGTTTCTTTGTAGATTCCAGTTGATCTGCTATAGGTGGATGTACGGGAATTTTGCAAATCTGACAACTTTCCTGCATTTAACTCAGATGCTACCAGAAATTTCGATAGTGTATTCCGCGGAACGGAAAGAATGAACATTAG
Organism: Pinus taeda; assembly: GCA_000404065.3. Taxonomy (NCBI): domain Eukaryota; kingdom Viridiplantae; phylum Streptophyta; class Pinopsida; order Pinales; family Pinaceae; genus Pinus; species Pinus taeda. The sequence continues at coordinate 129,291 of APFE031630222.1, read as the reverse complement.
AATTTAGATATCTGGCTGAAACTGACACTGCAAACACACTATAGGTTGTGGGAAACCCGAGTTATTTAAGATGGGTGGGGTAGAAAACAGTTGGATAAGGCTATGGCTAACACCTAGCAAACATGATCAACCAAAATAATTAATGACTACCACTTGACTTGACTTAGAGTTCATGACCTATCCGATCACGAAATCTCATGATTTGGATTTGATATTCCGTTGACATGACACGTGGGCAATAAAACGGTTGTGTTTCCAGATTTATTTTTAAAAACGGGAAACTCTACATGAAATTCTGGCAGTGTTGGAAAATTTTAAAAACAAGAAATAGCATTAAAAACGGAAGGACTATCCGAAAAAAAGGGGAGACTGTCTGAACAAGAAAAACGGGCGCTACTAGACTTTAATTCTTTGGTTATGATTCAACTCAGTTCCAAAATATCTTCACTTTCACTTTCAGATTATCCTCAAGACTGCCCTAAATGATGTTACGAGACTTGCTCTAAAGAGGCTGGAACAAAGGATTACAAACAACTTCAAAAAGAGTCCAATAATCTGCCTCAAAAGATGCCTAAATATAAAACACCATCTTCAACAAATTTTGTTTATTTTTAAGGCTATGTGAAGAAGGGCTACAGATCTGTCACAAATCTGAACACCACAGGTATCATAGGTCGAACGCTTATGCCACAGATCCACAGATTAGGCTGAGGTGGAAGTTTTGTTGTACAACAAAGTTGAAGTTTGTTCACAGTTGCAAGGTTTGTTGCTTCCACATTCAAGTTGCAGTGTTCCACAGGACTGTCCTCAAATAGACACCTATCCGAGCTTCTACAGGAGTATAGACTAAGATTTACGCAGCAAGGTATTTAGTAATGAGGCTAAACAAGAGACTGTTTGCCTAACCGAACCCTCCAAAGTGACTTTCCAATAGTTCTAAATTTTACTTGACCTCTCCAACAAATTTGAGCCTCACAGATATTTTTATCACTGTAAATTCGAAAACTATAATCTTCTAGTCCTCTGTGACTATCCTTGACTTTGAAGAATAAATCTTAACACCATAACTATGCCCAAACAATGATTCTCTATCTTCTTCGGCCTCCTTTCTCTTTCTATACTCCTTTGAATTAATCACCGAAATTATGGTTAAAATGAGGTGCTAGACATCATATTTATGTAGGATTTCACCTTGAACTGAAGGGACACATCTTTTTGCAGTTATGTCGACATGAATGTATAAGTGTAGGTCGGCTTACTATCGAGAATAATATTCTTAACTTAAAAAATTCATATCTCCCAAATTATTTGGAGTTTTGGGCCAAGTAAGAGATCATTAGAAAGAGGAAAAATGTTGGAAGAATCACCACACCTCTATGGAATCCATAATTTCCACCCTGGGGATCCTAGTTACTGGTTTGGAAGGTTTACCAACACCTGCGGGTTTTGGTGTAACAGAAAACCTCTTCATGGTATCAGAGTTATTTGAGGGTCGCATTTGTTGGTGATCCAAATATGAAGCCGGTAGAACTGCATCCGACTGTCGTTTCCTAGATCTACTGTTACTGACTACTTTTGGGCCAAGAGGACTATTGTATTGTGTTAGGAGCATATGTTCCAGTGAGGAACCCCTTTCGTTTGACGTGCAAAGGTTTTCGGTAGCCCTAGCTACGCCATTTTTAAGATATGGAGGTATAGAATGTTTATTTGCAGCTTTTAGTTATTTTCCCTCTATTTATTTCGATTTATTTAGCTATTTTTTATTTATTACCGGATATATACCTTTCATTTTTGTGTATGCTCTTTGCCCCGTGACTCTGTGCAATCTGGGAAAATCAGAAACAAAAGGAAGGATTTTTCACATGCATATGCTCTTTTCCGCCGCGCCTTAGTGTGATCTCAGAAAATCAGAAACATTGAGGAAAATATTTAGTTTACGAGTAAAGCTAACTTCAAGCCATAAGGTTTGTTTTTTTTGTATGTTCGTGTTGGGTTTTTTATTTTTTGTGTTGTAGGCAAAAAGATCTTTCTCAAGTAAGCACGCACCCCAAAGCTTCAGTGACTACAAAAAAAAAAAAAACCCTTCCTCTTTTCCAAAAATTACTAACCTTTTAATCTAGCTCACTTGGTCTAAAGCTACTTTATGAGAATATAGGTCTTGAGTTCAAGTCTTTCCTTTTGTTGAGCTAATTAGATTAAGTTTGAAAAGGGGACAGATTTTTTTTTTTAAATATAACATTATCATTCATTTCTGCACATTCCCGCACTTTGTTGGCATCTTCAACAACTTTTCTTCAAAAAGCCATAACTTCTTCATCCGGAAGCCATTTTCAGAGCTGATTTTTTTTAATCAGCCTAATTTTTCGAAATCTTTCCATTAGAACACTTAGTTTCAGTATCTATAGCTTCAGTTTCTGTTAAAATGGAAAGTCCATGCCAAGTTATTCTTGACAACACCAACTACTTCCAATGGTGGTCCTACATTATGGATTTACTTAGAAATAGAAGTCTTTACAGAATAGCCTCAGACCAAGAAACCAAACCGAAAGATGAAGATAAGGCAGCCAAATGGGAAAATAGACAAGATCAAGCACATGAGTTGATAGGGATGTCTATTTCTCCAGACCTTAGATTCCATATCGCAGAACTTGATATTCCTACATGGTATCAGAGCTTGGACCCAGGTTCGATTCCCCCGAGTTGCGTTTGAGGGGGGGTGTTAGAAGAATCACCGCACCTTTATGGAATCCGTAATTTCCACCATGGGGATCCTAGTTGCTGGTTTGGAACGTTTACCAACACCTGCGGGTTTTGGTGTAACGGAAAAACCTCTTCAAAAAAATCCTCTTTAAGATGGTGTACGTCTCATGGAATAATTTTTCCTCTAAGATGGTGAAAAATCATTTTTAATGTGACTAACCTTAAATTATTTAATGCAGAAAATGATTAGGACAGTATGGTTGCTTTGTTTGGTTTCTCTATTGTTTATCTTCTCCATTATTTGGCTTCTTCATCATCATAGTATCATGTAGGACATCCACATCATCATGATAGTGTCCGACAATGAGTGTATCATCCATGTCATCACATAATGGTGCAGTGATATGTTATAGTGCAACCTCCATTAATTTGTCATTCCAATCATCAAGTGAGATCATCCATCTAATCTTCCAACCATGTGATCATTCAAGGGTATGGCATTATCACGTATGGTCCTCCATATGTCATCAAGTGTTAAAGTCTAGATCATCAAGTGCATGCAACATTAGATCAAGTACTTCTTAGGTCTTCCTTAATTAGTGGTTTGACTTCTTCGTGACTTGACATCTTCATTGATGTTATCCTAGTCAACCAACCACCAAGAGTCATGGCATCATCATCTGGAACTAGGCATCTCAAGAATATTGACATCTCAGTCAATGCCATATTGACATCAATGAAAACCCCCCAATAGCTTTTGAAAGACGAAAGCTCAACATAAGGGAAAGCTTGAAGTCTAGTTATCATAAAGAAATGCTTGCTATCGTACATGCATTGAATAAATGACGCCAATACATCTTGGGAAGAAAGTTCTCAATTCGTATAGATCACAACAGTCTTCAATTTTTGTTATAACAAAAGACATAATCTACATAACAATGAAAATGGATGGATAAACTCTCCACATTTGACATGGAAATATCATATAAAAGAGGGAAGGATAACATAGTCGCTAAAACACTTTCACGAAAAGAAGAAGACATAACATGATGTGAAACATTGGTAGTAGTTCCTGCCTGGTTAGATGAGATTTGAATTGAATATGTCAAAGATCCAAATTCTTGTTCTATAATTGAAAATATCAATCAACATCCAAAGTTTGAATGGAAAATTGACATATTATGGTATAAAGGTAAAATTTATTTAATTTCATTATCCAAATTTAAAATGAAGGTTCTAAGGGAAAGACGTGGTTCCCTTGCAATAGGACATGTTGGCTTCTTCAAAACATACTATAACACTCACCGATCATTCAATTGGAATGGAATGAGTAAAGAAATCCATAAATTCGTCGCTAAATGTGATGTCTTTCAAAGGAATAAAAATGAGAATGTCCTAACCTTAGGATTACTTCACCCCTTACATATCCCCATAAAAAATGGGAGGAAATCTCGATGGATTTCATCGAAGGGATGCCTATGTCTAACGAAGAGGACAAAATATTTGTTGTGGTGGATAGACCAACCAAATATGCACATTTCATGGTAGTGAAGAAGATAGATTCAATAAAAAAATTGCATAAGGCTTCCTAAAAAACACCTATAAATCACATGGCCTCCCAAAAGTCATCTTTAGTGATAGAGACATAAAATTTAAAGGGAATTTGTGGAAGGAATTTTGTAACCAAATTGGAATATCCCTTAACATGAGTTTAGCTTATCATCCGCAAACAGATGGACATACAAAAATAGTGAATACATGTTTGGAAACATATCTTCGTTATTTTGTAACAGATAAGCAAAACAAATGGTCTCAATGGTTACATCTAGCAGAATGGTGGTACAATTCCACCTACCATACATCAACGAAAATGACCCATTTTCAAGCCTTATATGGTTACAAACCTCCAAAATGGAAAGACTTCACATTAAATGACTCTCAGGTTCAAGTAGTGAAGAACCAATTGGAGGAAAATAAAAACCATTATAAAAGAAAATTTAAAAACAACTAGTAATTGGATGAAACAAGCAGCGAACCGGCATTGTTCAAAAAGAAAATTCAAAGAAGGTGATTGGGTCTTCCTAAGACTTCAACCCTATAAGCAATTATCTCTAAAGCAACAAAGAAAGAACAAGTTGGCTCCAAAATTTTATGGACCTTTTCAAATAATCAGAAAAATCAATGAAGTGGCTTATGGATTGAAATTACCAAATAATTGTCGGATCCATAATGTGTTCCATGCATCATGTCTTAAGAAAAAGCTAAGGCGAAATCAATCAGTCATTCGTCAATAATAAATAATATTTATATACATACTTTGCACATATATGTCTTCTACAACTATGTTCTTCTACAACACCAATATCAGAGTGTAAACGAACTTTGTTTGTTACATTCTATCATATCTATTATCTTATCTTTGTCCTAAATATATGTGCTTTTTCTACTTGAAAGGATTTTTCATTACTTTCCTCCCTTCAAATCTTCTCCCATCAACTATAATTTAGAAGCTAAGTACTCTAGCATCTATAAGCTTTATTAGTGTTTACCACACATCTAGTAAAGCTTTCCCTTATTAAAAATTCTAACAATTTAAGTGATTCCTTTCATTTTTCACCTTCAGATCACTCATTCACTTTGTCAAGATTTCCCTCATAGCTTTGAGAGCATTAGAATTATTAATGGGATGGTGTGTGTCTATTAGGGACTTACATGAAAGGTTTATGACTAGATTATTTCTCCATCGTTGACAATAAATCACCATCACATTATGAGATTTGTATTGATTGAGAGTCATAGGTTGCTAGTTTCAATTATATTATGAATGTCTAGCTTCCATTGGACATATCATTTGTATCTTGCACATGCAAGGCCTATTTCATAGGGATTTCTTATGGTCCTATTTTAAAAGTCCTTTTCTAGAAGAGTTCTACGATTCTTATCATCCCACGAGAGGAATTCCCAATTGGAAGTAATGTTAGCACCAAGATTAGATTTCTCCAAAATTATATCGAAACGTTTATCTTTGTTTGTTTATGGATATATTATAATATAAGTTATTTGGTTGGAACATTAGCACAACATCAATGATTCATGGAGTGCTTTTCAAACATGGCATATGGTCAAAGTTTTTGTTACTTTGGAGTAGATGATTGGACAAATTTTTGAACATATTATTCATTTAAATGCATTCACAAGGATGGGTGGACAAGTGATCCAATAGCAACAAGTGTCTCATACTTGTTGGTTTAGTGCAATATTTAGAACATGAATGAGAGGGAAAAGAACCCAAAGGTATGATCAAGTTGTTTTTTTATAGGGATATTGTATGCAAGATATAATTATATACTTGGATACATTTTGGGGAGGTGTGCATGGAGTTCAAATGTCAAGCAAAATTTAAGAAATTGTTATTTTTATTGATTTTTATTTTTAACAATTACTATAAATGATATGATTGACAAAGATGATAACATATTTGAAGACCAAATTGGGAGATTTTTTATGGCTTGAATTTTAGTTGATTTTGAGTTAGATTTTTAATAGGGCTTCCAAGATTTTGAATACCCAATACGACATATATTTCCAAGACCAAATTTCAATCCATCCTATGCACTTCGTAATTTCAAAGACCAAAATTTTGCCATACTAGAAAGAGTATATTCATGTAGCATGAGTTAAGGAGCACTAGGTCAGTAAGAGCTTATATTATTATTTATAATGTTTATTCCTCCTTAAAATTAGCCTAACTTCTCATACTATTATTGTTCTTCACTTAATTTATAAATTAAGGCTTAATTTTAGGGTATTTTCTCATCATAGAATTCAAACACATTAAAGACTCTAAATGAACAAAACAAAACAAAAAACACTTTAAAATAAAAATTAGACATATACAAGTGTATTTTCTCTTGTAGATGAATATTATGGGAAAAAAAAAGTGATTTTTGTAGTTTCTTCATACACATGTTAATTTCACTCAAAAAATGAACATTATAATTGGACACTGCTATTCTTGCTTCCTTTTATCTTAATTATTATTATTATGTCATTCTTCTATTATTGTACAATCTTTGAATGCATAATGGGTATAGTTTTGGTATGATTTGATTACTCGAACTTGTTGATTATTGCTTTGTATTTTTCTTTTTCTCTTTTATTGTATCATTCGTTTATGTATTTTACAAGCATGGAAGGTATAATAGGTCATGGGTCTAGTTTTGGGAGTGACTTGACTACTAGGACTTGTTGATTATTGCTTTGCACCTTCCTTTCCTTTTTCTATAATTGAGAGAGTGATGTTGAGAGCAGAGAGTGATATGGAGAGCTAGAATATGGTACATGTGATAGTTGAAAACTTCATCATTGGACTATAATTGTGCATGTCCCATCCAATTGAGGAAAATTGTACCTAGAGAGTTCTATCTTGTCCAAACATATCAAAGACATTGTTCCACGTACAACCCTTGGTAATAAAGAGAATCAACTAATTCTTTGACAACCATCTCTTCCTTTTTGTGTACAATTTTTATAATTTTCAGTCTCTTGTTTTTTAATTTTGTTCTTAATGGAATTTAAGTAGTAGAAATCTGTCTTCCACCCCATTTTGCTGCCTGTTTTTTTTATTTTCTTGACTCCACAAAGCATTGATCTATTTGTTCTACTTGTTTAATTATCTAAAAGAAAGCAAAACCACTTTTATATGTAAAAGTTTGTGCATCTTAGGCATTGTGGACATATAGCTTATACATGGTAAATCATATCTATTCAATTTTCTGTTAAATTACAAAAAACTTAACTTATTGCATCTTTATTTTTAATGCAAAAATAGAAAAAAAAAATGTATGTTTTATCAACTTTAATTTAATTTAACATAACCCAACAACAATATTTAATTTAAGATAAATATTCTTAAAATAATCTTAACAAGAAGTTACAAATTCTGTGTTAATTTTCTAATAGAAATTGTGCATTTAAAATATTTTTCCAAGTGTTTTCAACTTGCAAATTTACATATTTTATCATGAACTTCCTGCAACTTCCTACAAAGCTAACAAACTCCTTTTTTTTTTCCTAATTATTGTTATTAATTATTTTAATTTTTAAGGACAATTCTCAAATTTACTGTTAATATCTAGATCATTAAAAATACCCGTGAAGTTAACAACCATTAACTTTGAAGTGGGGCAATAAGTTAAGTGGCCATGCCACCGAATGCTTCTGAACTCCCTTCAGCTTTGCAAGACATGAATTTCCAGGAAGTAACAATGGGCATACTTAGTTTTGCTGCACAATTAAAATAACCCAATTCAGAACCAAAAAAATTCTTAGATATGATATAAGAATGGCATTCGGTGTCTGCAACTGTGCACTAGAGGCAACAGAATGGACAAAAGGTACCATCCTATTGGGTTATTGCATCTGCCACACCTCCACTTTCTGCAGCATCTCAATGCAATTCGCTACGTGCTGCTACAAGGACAAACTGAAAGGAATAATAAGTAAATCCTGCAAAACAATGGATCACATTTCCCATTTGTGATTTAATATATGCTTTATATATGCAACTCAATTAGATTCTACTTAATGATAACTAATCTGAAAGAAATTATATGTTTCGAGATTCAAGTAAATAATAACAAACTCGTCACTATATCATATAGAACATTGTATATGTACTCTCCAACCTTGTGCTTATGTTCTAAAGTATGTTTTCAGTTTAATGTATATTTTAATTAGTTCAACTTGTACATATATATCAAAATTAGTCCCAACTACATTTATCCAATAAGATAATTTTGGCAGAGTTAACCTATATTCTAAGGGATATTAAAGTTAGACCTAATTTTGCATAATTCTGATTATAGCATTTCATTGTTGGGCAGATTATTCTTCCATCCAATATTGAGGCTAGTTCCAGCCTAAGCTCAGCTTACTTGTGAAAATAAAACAACTAAATTAATTCAACATTCAATTGGTGGTTGTCCAGATATTTTAAATTCAATGCTTATATTCCTAATTTTAATTTAAATATTTTCCTATTTACTCTACAACAAAGGTTGGGAGATATTCAAGGACTTATTTCTTTCAATTAGCAAAACATAAAATTAAAAACATTATAGAGAATGTTGTCATAATTTAAGCATGGACTATATACAAACTAGTATAAATTTATTGTGCCGCATTCTACAACCCAGTTAGAGGGAGATGTGTAATTCCTTCCATACTCAACATAGAATTGGCACATGTCCCTTTTAAAATAGAAATAAAATACTCTCTAAATTAAAAAGTAAGTAGGTTATAATAAAAAATACTCCCTAAATTAAAAAGTTAGTGGTTATAATAAAAAATAATATATATATAGAGAGAGCGCACAACAATAATCTCTGCTCACTCCATTGTTGATATTACAACCAAGTCTAAAAAAGATACGGTAAAAATATTTCTATTATTCTCAGTCACAAGTAAAATATTTAGATGTCTATATAAAGTATTATTCTCAGTCACAAGTAAAATATTTAGATGTCTATATAAAGTAACATGGTTTTATATTAATTTTTATAGGAGATAAAGTAATTAAAAATAAAAGGAAATCCTATATTATCATGTTTTACTGTGTGATAAATGCAGAAAAAATATTTAACACAACTAGATAAATTATTTAAATATCCATGTATATATATATATATATATATAAAGAAATAAAATTAAGTATTTTCTAATAAGAATAATAAGAGATAGTTCTGCAACTATGAGCTAGGGTTTGTAGATACTAGTCAGGTTTTTTGTAGGAAGCGACACAAGATCTGCCTTCTGCCGGTTGGTTAGACGGCGTTGGCAGTCAATAAGCTAAGTTAACATAGGCTGCTAGCTAAAGTGAGCGACCCATGAGTGGCCCCTCGCAGGGGAGGGGGGGTCCTCCTCCTTCCGTGATGTTGCTAGCAGGGCAAACACATCTAGAACATGATTGAACATGCCCAAAAAGATCCACCTGTGGCTGAGGAGACTCCAGCAATGGGGGTGCAATGGCAGGCTCAAGAAAGGAGTCGTTGCCTTCAAAAAGATGCAAAAAATAGGTTGGATAAATCCCAAAGTATGTAATCCCGAAAAATAGGTTGGATAAATCCCGTCAGTATATGAATGACCATTCCCTGATCTATAAGTTCATGGGTATTTGGCCAAAGGTACAAGAGATCGTCCATTGGATCCAATCCAAATGGAATCCAAAAGCATTGGTGGAGCTAAGGTTGCACACAAAGGGCTTCTTCACAGTGATCTTTGCAGATCTAGAAGAAAGAAAACACGTATTTGAGAGTGGGCCATACTTCATGAACAATGTGGGGTTATTTATCAGATACTGGGAGGAAAGATATAATCTGGAGAAAGAACAATTTCAAGCAGCCCCGGTTTGGGTCCGCCTCTTTTTCCAACCGAAGGATTTTTGGAAGCCAGATATCCTAGAAGGGATTGGGAATGAAATTGGAGATTTTGTCAAGATCTTTGAAATCACAAAGAGAAGAGCAGATGCACTGTATGCCTGGATCTATGTCCACATAAATATTTCTCAGTCACTCCAGAAATCAATCAATTTGGAGTACCACAACTCACTTTTGGACACAACAACTAGACTATGAGCACGTGCCCTTCAAATGTCAAACATGTCACAAGTATGGTCATCATTTACGGTAATGCCTACTCACAGTAGTCGAAGAAGCACAAAACATGGCCAAGAAGGACGAGGATGCTTTCCAACCGATGGAAGGAATGCGCAACCGTGCGACTTGAAATCAACCACCTCTGCTTGGCAGTCGTCCAAGACCACCTTTGTGAGAAATGACACCAACACCCAAGCACATGCTAAACCCTTGAAATCTGGGGACGAAAACCCTTTCACCATTTTGGCAAATCTGGAGACAGAGGAGGAACCCGCAGGACAAACAACTCAATTGGCTATACAAGCAATGGAGGTGGATAAAGAGTTCGAAATATTAAAATTTCTGAATCAACACATCAGAAACCCTTACTACCAATTACTAGTTTACAATCTCCTACATGTTCTTTACATTAACAAGTTATTTAATTGCATAAACATCGAAGTAAACACTATTGCAACCTTCACAAATATACAGATCATGCACTAAAATAAACAAAGACAATAACACAAGGGACACCATTATTTTTGGACAACCGTCCTCGGAAAAACCCAATTCATGAAAACCAATGCAACATATAGAGGGTTTGTATTATTAATCAGATTCATGAATACAACTAGGGTGCCAAAAATGGCTCACCCAACAGAGAATATCCTTGGCAGTAGTACCTCTATCTGGAGACAGATATTCCAGCAAATCAACAATCAGATGATCAAACCGCACAGTGACTCCGGTTGTTCCCTATGCTAGATAGCGAAAGCTGCTCCAAGCACTGCTCTAGAACTGCGTCACTCCTCCGAGAGTTGCATCACCCTCTCCCGACTCAGAGTCTGTTGATCTGCTCCTAGTTTGCCCCACAGAATCTCCCCAACGTCAGCCTCTATGGCATTTGTGTCACATGCGTCAGCCTTTTGCATCCTCTACGTCAGCTCTTTGGCCTCTGCATCAGCCCTTCTAGGGCCTGTGTTGTCTCTCCGAACATTGTGCTACCTCTCTGCTATGTATTCTTCAACCTCGAATGAAAATCCCTTGCTGAACTGCCCCTCACTGCAACTCTGATCACTAACTCGATTTCCTCAGCAAACCTAGCCCCAGAAAATCGAATTCTTTGATCACTTGGTGTATCTCCAACTGACCCTCAAGCCTCCTCTTATACTTTTCCTGTTGACAAATCAACAGCCGAGATTAAGTCCCTAATCAACGGCTAAAGATTAGAACTAGCTCAATCCTCCTCACTTAGAACTTTCCCACCCATATTTTGTTAATACACATTAATATTTTTATTTTCCTAAGTTTAGACTTAGGAACTCATTAAAAATATTAATTATTTTAATAACTCCTCATCCGGGTGGAATTTCTCCAAATGATTTCCGTGTCTTGGAGATCTCATGTGCCTGAGCCTCTCCACCATTTTTCAAGGCTAGAGCATATCCGATGCTACCCAAAATCAACACTCCCTCTTAGTGAGGAATGTGCTCTAACAATGCTTCACCATAAAAGCATCACATTAATCCTTTGCATTGGTCCTCTGTGTTGATGCTTGGCTTGTTGCCCCACATCCACTGCACTATTGCTTCCTATATTCTTGCCCATGACACTGCCACTACTACATCTGTACTGTAGCTCCCTCTCAACATGCTGCCCATAGCACTGCCACTGCTAACTGCTGCGTTGCAACCCAGTTACCGAAAAGTACGTAACTGACTTCACCCAGACACTGACATCCTGGTCAGTCTGGAAGCCTCGTGATGTTGAAGCTACCTCAACTGCTATCATGTGCTCCTTCTGCTGCAACCTCTTTTGTGCCTCTCGCACTCCTGCAACCTCCATTGTGCTGCTACAGACTTCTGCACTCTAGCACTGCCTTGCCGCTCCATCACACCTTGCTCCACCCAACACCTGTCATCATGCTACTGTCATTAAGGGCTCCCATAGCCGTATGTGATCCAAGAGTTTGGGCACCTCAAGGATCCTGTGCAAGTTTTGTAGTCCTCTCGACTACAGCTCCAAGTCTCCCCACCTCTTCTCTAGAGGCGCATGAGCACTCATGGCACGATCGACATCAGTCTCGACATCTTTCTCCGCCTTTGCTGGAGCAGCCTTTGAGTCAAAAGCTTCTCCCTTGCCTTTCTTCCTGGGGCACTAAGAGGCATAATGTCCCAGCTCCCCACAGTTGAAGCATTTGACCTTGGAGATGACTTTCTTCTTTCTCTTTTGTAGCCCCTATTGTCCCGCTGATGTGAGAGCTACATCCTCCTCCTCCTCCTTGATTCGAACTCCCTTACTGCTACTCCCCGCCTTGGTCAATCTCCTAGCTCTTCCTGTCGAAGAGCTTCCCACATCTCCTCCCAACTAGGGAGAGTCACTCTACCTAAAATGCTTTGGACAAATGTCTCCCACTCCTCGCAGACTGCATTCAGGGCAGTCCTGACCATGAACTCTGGATCCGATGTAGACCCCATGGAAGTAAGCTGGTCGTGAATCCCTTGCAACCTAAGAAGGAATGGATCTATCTCCTCTCCTTTCTACATCTAATATGACCTCAGTTGATTCTCTAATAACATCTTCTGTTGCACGGAAGAGCCCTGGTATAAGGTTGTTAGGGTGTCCCACATCTCGTTTGTTGTTTTCTTCTCAACAATATGTAGTACGACATGATCCTTGACCCCGTCTAGGATCATGCATTTTGCCTTCGCCCAGGCCTCCTCATACTTCTCAGTTGCATCAGGGTCAACTGAGACAGCTACTGTTTTCAAGGCATAGTCCTTGATGCAATGTTTATCCCGGATTGTCAGGATCCTCGCCTTCCACATGACAAAATTGGAAGCCTCGTCTAATCTGTCTTGATCCCTCAATCCATTCACTGCCATCTCTGCTCCTCTTCTCTAGACTCCCTCTGAGTCTTGATTTCCCTCTCGGAAATCCTCCAGCCAACTATCAAATCACTCCTCTCCAATCCTCCTTTGTCGCTACAACCCAGAACTAGATTTCTTGGCTAGAAATCTATCAAGGTAGTGCTTCCCTCTACCTTAGTTCAATCTCCTTAGACACTGTTCTGCACCAATAGAAACAGCGTCCCACCAGCTTCTCAAATCAAAACTGCACAACTCCCTTAGCCTCGGCAACTCCAAAAATCTGAGCCCTTCAGGGCTTGCGCAATCTCTGTGTGGGTTGAATCTGCTCCTCCCAGCCAACTGCGTCAAACCTTCCTGGCTCAGAAGGATGACGTGGCTCTGTGTGAGCCTGATCTGCCCTCCTCTACCTCTGCATTGGACCTGATGGCTGCCGCAACTACTGCGTGGGCTCCTTCCAGCTACTGCGTCTTCCTCTCCCGGCTCAGAATGCTAACGCAAGCATTGTGTGAGATTCTACGTCACACTCTCTGCACTGCGTCACTCCTCCTCTTGCCTCTTCATCTCAAGAACAACACTGTCTCTCGGGACAACTGCTTCTCTGTTGCAAATTCTCAAATTTCTCGACTGGTGTCTTCAGTTGCCTATGATCTGCAATCGCTCTGATAACATGTGAAAATTCCTGAATCTAACACATCAGAAACCCCTACTGCAATTATTGGTCTACAATCTCGTACTCGTTCTTTACATTAACAAGTTATTTAATTGCATAAACATCGAAGTAACTATTGCAACCTTCAAAAATATACAAATCATGCACTGAAATAAATAGAAACAATAACACAAGGGACACCGTTATTTTTGGACAATCGTCCCTAGAAAAACCCAATTCGAGAATACCGGTGCAGTACATAGAGGGTTTGTATTATTAAGCATATTTGTGAATACAACTAGGGTGCCAGAAATGGCTCACCCAACGGAGAATATCCTTGGCAGTAGTACCTCTATCCGAAGACAGATATTCCGGCAAATCAGCAACCAGATGATCAAACCCCATAGTGACTCCAGCCATTCCCTATGCTGGACAACGAAAGTTGTTACAAGCACTGCTCTAAAACTATGTCACTCCTCCAGGAGCTACGTCACTGTATCCCGGCTCAGAGTCTACTAATCTGCTCCCAGTCTGCCCTACAGAATCTCCCCAGCGTTGCCTCTAAGGCCCAATATCAACCTCTATGGCTTCTGTGTCACTTGTGTCAGCCTCTTGCGTCCTCTACGTCAACTCTTTGGCCTCTGCGGCTGCCCTTCTAGGGCCTGCGCCGTCTCTCCCGACATTGCGCTGCCTCTCTTCTATGTATTCTTCAGCCTCAGATGAAAATCCCTTGCTGAACTACCCCTCACTGCAACTCTGATCACTAACTCGATTTCCTCAGCAAACCTCGCCGTAGAAAATTGAATTCTTTGATCACTTGGTGTATCTCCAACTGACCCTCAAGCCTCCTCTTATACTTTTCCTGTTGACAAATCAATGACCGAGATTAAGTCCCTAATCAACGACTAAGATTAGGACTGGCTTGATCCTCGTCACTTAGAACTTTCTCACCCATATTTTATTAATACACGTTAATATTTTTATTTTCCTAAGTTTAGACTTAGGACCTCATTAAAAATATTAATTATTTTAGCGACTCCTCATTCGGGTGGAATTTCTCCAAACGATTTCTAGGTCTTGGAGATCTCATGTGCCTGAGCCTCTCCACCAATTTTCAAGGCTAGAGCACATCCGATGTTACCCAAAATCAACACTAAACAATTAGAAAAGTCGGTGCCCAAAAGGAAAATACTAGAAGACTTTGAGGAAGACCGAAGACTCAAGGAGATTCTTAGTCACACCAACAAGATCTTAGAAGTGGAAGAAAAACACAATAGGTTGGGATCCGATGACTGAACAATGTTGGAATTCTTCAGAGTTTGGATCAAATAAGGTGTAAAATATGTCACTTCTAATCAGCTAATCCACTTTCGGAATTTGTTCAGGCAATGGTGTGCGCGACTGAAAAACCAAAAAGGGACTATCGATCTTAGGACTCTAGCAAGGATGGTGGAGTTATACCCCACCCACAAGTAGACCAAAGCTCCTCTAAGAAAGGGAAAAAGGGGAGAAAGTCTACGAAGGAGGCAATTCAAGAAGCAGGAAAATGTTTGCTTAACTCTGGGCAAATGGGTCAGCTGATAGATTACTTCCCCTAAACCTTTCCCCTTAATGAAAATAGCCTCATGGAACATATGGGGCTTGAATAACAAAGGTCAACTCTGTTCTCTAAAAAACAAAATCAATAAGGTAAAACCAGACATTGTATTATTGCAAGAGACAAAGATGGATGCAGAAACAACCCAGGAGGTGTTCCAGGTTTGCTAAAGAGGTAGTGAAGTTGTGGCATTGGATGCGATTAGAGCAACGGGGAATTTCCATCTTATAAAATCCCAACCAAGTTGTGTTCCAAGATTAGATAGGTGCCCATCATAACCAATTGGGTCGCCTTTGGTATATCAGGTCGGATGCTTGGTTCAATTTGACAGCAGTATAAGGCCCTTAACCCCAGAGGCTAAAGACTTGTTTCTCAAAGAGTTGATCGACCTTAGATCATGTCTTTCAGATGAAGCTTGGATAATTGGGGGAGACATTAATATGATACATAACATGGAATAAAAGTGAGGTGGAGTCCGATAGTTGGATCCCATCTCTGAAAAGTTTAATGAGATAATAGATCCCTGAACTTGGCAGACGTGGCAACCAAAAATGGAATCCACACATGGGATAATAGAAGGGGAGGACAACAACAAGTCGCTAGCTGACTGAACAGATTCCTCGTCTATGACGACCTACTTCTAAGGGACCTGTTCATCGAAGCATCCATCATTCCCTCAGTGGACTTGGATCATTGACTGATCTACCTTGATATTGTTTTCCAGTCGCCCCCCAAAAACATGCCTTTTAGATTTGAATATTTTTGGCTTAGGCATCCTAGCTTCATGGAGAAAATGCAAGCATGGCGATAGGATCTAGAAGTGCAAGAGGGTTCAAAGATGCAAACCTTTCAGAGAAAGCTAAAGGCTCTCAAATTGCAAATCAAAACCTAGAATAGAGAGGAGTTTGGGGACATCTTTGCGGAGAAGAAAAAGTTGGAGGAGAGTATGGAATCAATTCAGATTCAAATAATAAGGAAAGGGAGATCGGAAGCCCTTGTCGAAGAAGAAGGTAGATTAGTGACTCAAATCGAAGAATGCCACCAACAGAAAGAGACCCTGTAGAGTCAAAAATCTCGGATCCAGTAGCTAAGGGAGGGTAAAAGAAAAAAAAAATCATCGTCCCATGATTAATCATCGTTAGAACAACAAAATCACGTCCCTCACATACAAGGAGGGGACATGGCTGGAAAATCACCAAGATATGGCTCAAGAATTGATCTCATTCTTCTCCAAGAATTGATCTCATTCTCCTCCAATCTGTTGTCATAGGAAGATCGGGACCGAACAAAGGATATAAAGCAGATCACACAATGCATCCCCAAAATAGTGACTGAGGAACAGAACGCAACTCTGATGCATCAAATATGGTTGAAGAAGTTGAAGTTGTAGTAAAAGATCTGCCTGCAAACAGATCTCCAGGCCCAGATGGATTTACCTCTGAATTTTTCAAGGCTTGAAAGCACTTCTTGGGGCCCAAAATAGTGGATTTGTTGGAGTAGTCCCGGCAGAATCGACAAATTTGGTCAGGATTGAATGTTACCTTCCTCACTCTAATTCTGAAGTCTAACGTTGCCAATGATCCCAGTGGATTTTGTCCCATCTCCCTTTGTAATCTAATCTACAAGATCTTATCCATTATCCTCATTCAAAGATTAAATCTAATTCTGCATCAAATCATTAGTCCAGAACAATCTGGTTTTGTAGAAGGTAGGCAAATACTCAATGGCATAGTGTTAGCCCATGAAGTCATCTACTCTCTAAGGCTTAGAAAACAACTCGGTGTGCTCGTGAAACTAGATCTCTCAAAAGCCTATGACCGATTAAGTTGGCAGTTTCTTTAGCAGTTCTGAAGGCATTCAGTTTTGCAAAAGATTGGATCTACTGGATCCGCTCTTTGATATCTACTCCATTCTTCTCTATTCTCCTCAATGGTGCGCCCACAACCACCTTTCAGTCCTCTCGAGGTTTGAGGCAAGGAGATCCAATCTCTCCTTTTCTATTTATCATTGTTACCAAAGGGTTGGGTCGTTTAATTAATGTTGCAACCCATGCAAACGAGTTAAAAGGCCTCCACCTTCTAGGAACGGACCTCTCCATTACTCATGAATAGTTTGTTGATGATAACTTGCTTTATGGGGAATTCATTGTTCGGGAAGCAGTAGCTTTGGTGATCCTTGTTGAATTCCAAGCGGCCTCAAGTATGCTCATAAACAAAGAAAAGTCCAATCTTTATTTTTTCAATACTCCTAAGCTTGTTTAGAACCACCTAGCTCACCTCATGGGTTTCTCTATTGATTCTCTTCCCTCTAAATACTTAGGAGTCCCCTTAGTGGCTAACCCTTTACACATAGTGTATTGGAAATAAATCTGTAACAAGCTCATGAAAAAACTTTCCAACATGACTTTCTGTGTGCTCAATCTGGCTAACAGGGCTATCCTCAAAGTTGTCCTCCAAGCCATCCCCGTTTACCAGCTTTTGGTCCTTCCGGTCCCTAAATAAATTTATCGAGATCTGGTTTCAATCTTTTGTAACTTTCTTTGGCAAGGGGCCAACTTAGATAGGAAGTGGTCACTAGTAGCCTGGGACAAGCTCTGCCTCTCGAAAGCTTATGGAGGCCTTGAGTTGATAGATTCGGAGAAACTAAATGAGAGCATGCGAGCTAAATTGTAGTGGTGATGGATCCAAGGGGGCACCGAACAATGGAAACACATTTGGATGCACAAGGAAGATTGTAGGTTGACCTCCTCCGCGACTAGGCTATGTCTACAGGGTCGTCTCTATGCAACCTTGATTTTCGAAATAGTCACATTATTAGAGATCATTTCTTTTGGGAAATACACAATGGAAACACAACTCTATTTCGGGAAGAGTCATGGAAGCAACTTTCGTGCCTAGATCATAATAATGACCTACAAGGAATTAAGCTTGCCCTGGATCAGCTAAATGCAAGAACAATAGAAGATTTTGGGAAGGCAAGCCATGGTCAAGAGGAATGGCGTATGTGGAAAATAGAATGGGACTGGCAGATAGAAGGGCCTCAAAATAGTTGGTCTGCCTTTAATCATTTGTTGCAGGAAAGACGTATCCCCATGTCCCAAGCCTCAAACAAGCTTAGATGGGCTTACAAAGCCTTGGCGTCTTTCTCAATTAAGGAGGCCTACCTCATTAAGTTAAACATTAATGCCTTGTCACGAGAGAGTTATTGAAACAAAGTCCGGAAATGGAAACTATGGTTAAAGATCACTCATTTTCTATGGTTAAATTGCCATAAACGCATCCTGACATGGGATAAACTAATCTAAAGGGATATATTGGGTTGTATCAGTGTCTGATATGTAAGCAGAGTGAGGAAACAATGAATTATTTATTGAATGAATGCTCGGTAGCGGAAGCGGTCTGGTCAGAAGCCCAAAACATCTTTGGATAGATTAATCGTGTATAGGACAATCTATTGATCATTGTCGACAATTGGAGGTGCTCCCGATTCAAGAACACAATCACCAACAGAGCATGGATATTGGTATTGGGCTTCCTTCTCTAGAATATTTGGAAAGAAAGAAACAGAGTTGTTTTCAACAATCAGGAACAATCAAGTCTCTCTACACGGAAGATAGTTAAAGAGAACATTTGGAAAACCATCATGTCCGAGAAATGGGGGGAAGATGATTGGAAAGTTGATCAACTTGAGACAATGATTATATCCTCTCTCAACTTATCTCCAGGGATGATGTGCCAACCTTCCCTAGCCACAAGAGACATCATTATAAAATCACCATCTTTCTTCACTAGGCCTCCACACAGATTTGTTAAAATAAATTTTGATGGGGCCTCAAAAGGAAATCTAGGTCCAGCGGGATTCTTCAAGACTTTGTCGGCATCCCACTGAGTCTTTTTGCAAGATATTGTGGATTCACAGCCAATAATGTGGCAGAGTTAATGGGCATTGTAAAAGGACTCCTCGCTCGAAGGCTATGCTACACCAAGATTTAGATCTTGGGAGAATAAAAAATAATCATTCATATGGCGCAAAAGATAATAGATGGATCCCCCCATCTAAACTACTACAGAGCTGGAGACTAGAATCCTAGGAAGAAGGCATTAAAAAACCGATCAATAGCTTCCCATATGTCATCACAACTCACTCCCTGAGAGTTGGCAACAAGGTGGCAGACTGGTTGGCAAATTCTGGTACCGTTGAAGGACACCAAGGTCTAACAACTAGCTAGCATTTGGTCCGAGCTCATCTGACCTAGATCTAGGAGACTTGGTTGCTATCTTCGGCTAATAGATGAAGACAATAATTCCCCTGGTGGGGGTGAGCAATCAACGGTTCAAGCGGCCTCGAGGTCTCCCCCCATCTACCATGCGTCAAACATGCTCTCAGCCATAAACGATATTAATCGACGTTGTGTCTGGACAACGAAGCCTATGGAGGAGTTGGGTATACTTATTGCTCTCCTCAAGCGAATTTGGAATGGTTATGTGAATTGGAAGATGAATAGAGGGAATAGGGAGGCAAGACTCTACAGTGGTTGCCACAAAGGCTCGCTCTGGGAGTCGAACAGACAACGAAAAATTGACGAAGGTCTTATTGTTGGTGTTCCATTATCGGGTAGCTCTCAGGCATTCATTTGGGATCTAGGCGTGCGACCTTCCTACCTTGGAGGTCTGCTTCTTTGTCTAGGATTTGCATCCGCCAACAACAACTTATGTATGCATTGTTGGCCCCTGTCCTGGGATCTGCTCACTGGCATTCAGGTATTCCTTCTATTTAGTTCATGGTTTTGGCATCGGTCTTTTGTGTCTATGGTGATAGGAACCCGATTTTCATCATGGGGGCTTTTGTGCCCTGGGAATTGGGCTCTCTTGTTAAGGTCCGACTTATGGCGCTCCAGTGTCATAGAGTTGCTCTTATTTCCCTCCAAGTTGTGTTTTTTGTCCTGTGGCCTCGAGGTGGTAAAGTTTCTAATTCCCTTAGGCCCATTTTCATCCTGTTTCTTATTGTCCAGTGGTGCTTTCAATCCAACCTTGCCCTGGAATTGTTAAAATTTGTATGTTGTCCTTTTCCATGGGGAAAGTGTATTAGGAGCCAGGCTTCTTACAGAGCGGTGTCTATTTGGGAGCACTAGTTGGGGTGGGGAATTGTATTAACTCCAAAAGGCCTTCGTCCGGCTTGGAAGCACTGTCTGAGTTTGGCCAAGAATTCTACCACCCCTGATCCTTGTGGGGTTTCTTGAGCATTGGGCTTTGTTTCACTTTCTTCTAGGTTGATCTATTGGTATTTGTTTTAGGTCCTTTTGGTGAGTGTCTTCGAGTGTGTTGGTGACCGAGTTGTGGTCCAGGTCTGTGTTATAGTTTTGTATGCAGGTATGCCTCGACAAGGAGGATGACCCCGCAGAGGTGGCGGCCAGCACGAGAAGGTTATGGCACGAGCTGGCAGAGAAAGTTTGTCCACCGAGGAAGACTCCGCGAGCATGGAGAAAAAGGACGAAGTTGCCCAGGACCTGGGCTGCTTTCTAGGTCATGTGGACCTACCTGTCACCTTGGAATCGCTCGTTGAACAATTGAGGGGAATCCAGGCCAACCTGGACATTCTCAAAGAGCATAAATATGAGGACTGAAACGAGTTAGTGGCCTATATAAATGATATTCAGTATAGCCAGACGAAGATTCTGAGGCAACTAGCCAATGTGCGCAGGAGCCAACAGCGGACTAATAATCGCTTGCATGAACCTAAGGCCAAAATGGAACACATCGATTTTCATATGCATGAGTGACATGGCCTAATGGTAGCTCCACCCATGGATCCTCTTCAACAACCACCTTGATATGTCGTCCACAAGATTTTTACTCATTTTGTCTCTCTTTTGGCATGTATGGTTGTCTAGCCCTTCGGAAATAAAAGTTCAATAGAAAAATATTTTGCACTATATTCTGGCTCTCCTAGCTAACAAATCCGGCCAGAGTGCAGCAGGGAGAGCTGTCGAAAATCATTTGGTATCTTGTATTTTCCTGATCATATAATAGAATTTTGTTTACCGACAAATAAAAACGAGTAATAAGAGATAGATGTACAATTCATTTAATTCTAAATATAAAATTCATGTGACATTTAAAAACATTAATAATAATAATAATAATAAATCAATGTGAATCATAAATAAAATATTTCAATATCAACTATGTATATATTATATATTGTTAAAAATAAGAATATATATTATATATATATATATAACTCTAGCAAAGGTCGAAAGAACACGTGCAAATCGTTTTCTAAGTTTTTCTTTTCAAATGAGATTTGATCCCTCTACTTGCTAATCCATAATTACAATAGATTTATACTAGTTACATAAATTTTAATCAATTAAAAAAATATTCTGATTAAATTCTTAAAAAATCTGAATTTAAACCATATTTATCAAAAACATAGAATATAATAATTAGAAAAATGTCAACACAACAAAGGAATGTAACATGATCAAATTGAACTTTTAGCCAAATAACATCATCTAATTGAATATCTATTCCAACCCAACCCAGGCCAGACCAACCCTTAACATGGTTAGATCTTTTCTCACGGGGTTTCAAACTAATGACGTTTTCAAAACGAAGTGCCTTAACAAAAACACCCTATCACTATGTATTCTACACCCAATAGACTTTTATAACATATTTTTATATATTTCTATTTTATAAATAATAAAAAACATACACTAAATACAAGATACTTATCACATTCTATATATATATGGTATATAAAACTTTTTATAAAATTATTATATAAAATATAAAATATTTTATCAAATTATTATATAAAATATTAAAGTATGTATTTGAAATATATATAGTATAAATTACTTACCTATAAAACACTTGCATTTATTAAATTATCACAACTCCCCCACAATATCTTGTTAAGTGAAACAAGGAATGCTCCTATTGAAGCTATTGCTATGGTGCGAGTCATAAGGTATTTAAAAAAATTGAACAAATGGAAGAGTGTAGATGGCCTAAGGTTGTCTTTAATGATAGATTGTGCAAGAGCAAAAAAAACTTGGATGCAGCAAAAAAACAAAATGGTTTAGTAAATGGAGTATTTGCTTGAACGCGTGTCCCATAAACAGCAAAGAGATAAAATCTTTTGTTATGGAAAAGTTCCACAAATGTACTTGGAATAGGGAGCTAGGAAGAAAGAAAAATTACTATATTGAAGTGTTTAATCCCACTCATAATCGTCAACCAAAAGCATACATAGAGGCCAATATCTCTTGGAGAGCCAAAATTCTTATTGTTCAGTGAAGGACTAATTCTCATCAACTCCATTGTGAAACAAGACACTAGAAAAGGCCAAAGGAAGTGTGGGAGGAAAGTGTATGCATTTTTTGTTTTTCCAGAAAAGTGGAAACAGAAAAACATTTCATTTTAGAATGTGAGGACTTCAAAGACAACAGCGAAAGTTATGCAGATATGTTGGCAGCTAGCTCTTGGGATAATCTATTTAGCGAGGGTTTGTTGAGAAGCTGAGAGCATTTATTGTGAAGCTTCACAGAAAAATGACCGAATACATCAAGCAGATGAAAAAGCAATCTTTCACATAGACTATCTTTAGCCCTGTGGACATTAAAATAATTTATTTTTTTCCGCATATCAACCGGTCTAATTGTGCGGCATATTCGTTGAAAATCGCTGGATCGTAGTAAAACTAGCCAGATTTGGTCTTATTTAAGAGAAATTGCAAGTCAACAACATTCTGATATTTTCGTCCGTTTTTCATTCAGCGAATCAAGTCGACGAAACTCTAATAATTTCCGGTGGTATTTCGTTCGAGTTTTCCAATAACCAAAAAATAAAAAGGATTTCCCTTAAGTCAGCCAACAAATTCGTAAAAGACCTTTCAGTATTCACCGGCGAATTTCATTGCGGAATTTGAAGGAATTTTATATTTTCCTTGAGATCCGTCGAATTTCAAACTCAAGATTCGATTTCGACGAACCTGTGATCTTCATAAACTTAACCAAAAAAAGTTCTTATATTCAGTGCCAAATCATGTGTGAAAATGCCCCAAAACTCTCTTCTAGATTGAAAATCAATCAACTTCCTTTTAAATGGAGATCAATCCATCAAGTTAACATCTGTTACATGTCTACAATTTAGGATTCAGTCTCATTCGAATAACTAAACACTTCAAGTTTACTTGATAGACTTTTTTACTGTTACACTTTGATTCTTAGTTTCCCTAGTTTTAACATTCGATCTTATCCCTTTTACCCTTTTTAGAGGAACGCAATTTTCTACAAGCCTAAATATATGAACTCTAAGAGTGTAATTTTCCATATTGTCCAGTTCAAAGATACAAACATCTCCCTCCTCTAGATTATTGTCCAGTGAAAAACGTTTCCACCCTCCACTTAATCCAGGATTTGAACGATTTCCAAGATAACAAACACACCATTTCTTTCCAGAAGGACCTACAAGAATCAATTGCACTTTTTCATCAGGTAGCCAGCGCTTTGCAAAGCTCATCGACAAGCTCTGTAACATAGCAACAAGAAAGTGAGATTATATTAGTTTTGCTAAACCTATAACAATAAACTGAAACCCTTGGTAAATTCATACAATTACATGTCAAATGATAACACTGTATTAATACTATGACAGTGATTGCCAATATCCCTTGGAGAGCCAAAATTTGTATTGCTCAATTAAGGACTAATTCTCATCAACTCCGTTGTGAAACAAGACGCTAGAAAAGCCAAAAGAAGTGTGGGAGGAAAAGGTATGTATTTTTTGCTCTTCCGGAAAAAAGGAAACAGAAAAGCATTTCATTTTAGCATGCAAGACCTTCAAAGACAGCAAGGAAAGTTATGCAGATATTCTGGCAGCTAGCTCTTGGGATAATCTATTCAGCGAGGGGTTTGTCGAGAAATTGGGAGCGTTTATTGTGAGACTTCACAATAAAAGAGCCGAATACAAGAACCAGATGGAAAAGCAATCTGTCCCATAGGCTATCTTTAGCCTTGTGGACGTTAAAATAATTCCATTTCATTCATTTCTTCATAAACCATCTACAAATAAGATACGGAAAATAACTGTCATATAATCATGCCAAAAAAACTCACAAGAAAACAAGAAAATAAAAATATGGCATAAACTACAAATAATGGCGTTGTCTAACTCTTCTACATTTTGGCTTTTGTCGCTGGAATCTGCCAATACAATTTTGGGCAAGGTTGTGATTTTTGAATGGATATATTGATTCAGCTCCCTGAAAAAACAACTGGGGCACTTGAATTGTGTAGACTACATAGCTCAAACTTCTGATTCTAACAGGATCTCTACCAGATTTTGAGCAAAATTGACAGGAAAATATGCCCAGAAAAGCAAAAAAATAGAAGAGTTAAACCACAGCCAAATAAATTAGGTGAAATTCACACGCAAAAGGTGGAACTGGAAAACAAATGTGTCTCAACCTATCATCAAACTAAGTTTTCCATTACCTGTCAAATAAAATCCCATGGCTTTAACTTTTGACCAGATGCATTCTGTAGAAAATTGTAATCCCACCCCGGTTTCCAGTTTTAGGTGAAATCACATCAGTTTAATGCCCAACCCAACATGTCATATGTTGCTGTTATAAACATGAATATATTTAAAACTGGAAACACATGAATTTACTCTACACTTTTAATTTTTACTGAGAATAATTTTAACAGCCACACAAATTTTAACACATTGATTTTTGGTCCAAAGACCCTAGAAAAAACCCCAAAGGGAAAACTAGTGAGAGGGAGTGAGAAATTCTTCTTTCTTTTAAAAAAAATATTACAGCAATAAATGCAACAAATACAGTCAACTTATCTCCTTGGAGAATGTGATGACGGTTCCTTGAAAATTATGCCTGCTGCTGCTCCAAACACTGTGCAGTACAAACCGCGATTTATACGTCCAAACTCGCTCAGGAATCAGTGCCTGACAGCCCCCTTGAAACTTTGTGTCAGCTGCAAAAATTTCCAACAAAACTTCTCTCTCAAAAATCACACTCAGTCCCTCGATTTTCACGTTGGTCTGTTGTACCGATGGGATGCAATAAATGCATGTCTGACCTCAAAATTTGTGCTCTGATTACACCAAAATTCATGCCCAGAACCCTCTAATTTTGTGGTGCTGCACTGACAGCCTGCAATTAATGTGTTGTCCCCTTTGAAAATCATGCTAACAGCTGCAATTCAGTGCTCAGCCCAGCCTAAAAACGCATGCCCTTCTTTGCCTGTTGTACTTTGTTGTACACCTGTTGTACTTGCTCTCACTTAGCTTTCTCTTCTTTGTGAAAATTTCACCACTGAAATCCTATTGCAGCAACTAGAATCAAATCTTCTAACTGCTACTTAATTTAACAATTTATTGCTACAGCAACAACAAATTAATCACACTGCAATATTCACAAATAAAAATACTGCGGAAGCTAAACAGGAAACTAAAAAACTACTGGCACAAACAAAATTATAATACCATTATTTTTGGACAAAAGTCCACAGAAAAACCCAATGTAGGGAAACCAGTGCAGCAGCTGAGGGTTTTTATTATTATGCAGCAGTGAAAAATTCTGAATATAATAAATATCACCAAATTGGTGAATATATCCAAGAGAAATACTGGCAAAAATTAACTCAAGGATTTTACCCTCTCTTCGAGCAATCCTGGCACTGTCTGACCTCTGAAAGGCTAGTCATCCAAGTGATCTGCGTAGGCCCTGCGTCACCCTAGCACTCCCTACCAAACACACTTCCTGAATCAACTGCAAATCTAGCCGTCCTGCAAGCTGCTCATTGGGAAAAATCAAACTGCCCAAAGAAATCGATCTCAAGTCTATTTCTCCATCTACCCATCAACTTCTTATAATCTCACTGTGCGACGCCAATGGCCAAGATTAAATCTTAATCAATGGCTGAGATTATTTCCTAGTCAATTTGTGTGAGTTTCTAGAGAAATCTCACCTTCTTCAATTAATTCCTTTTAATTAATAATTTTTCTTGAGTTAAACTTAAGAAAATTTAATTACTAAATAATCAACTTAATTAAAGCATCTCGAGGTGGATTTTCCTTAAACCTTTTATGAGTTATGGAGTCCTAGTGTTTCTTAGCCTCTCTGACAACTATCGAATCTAGAACACCATCCGATGCTACAAAAACTAACACTCCCTCTTAGCGAGGAAGGTGTTATAATGTTGAACTGCTCCAACATCATGTCTCTTCATCATCCTCCCATATGATGTTGATGTCTGGCCACTATGACTGCCTGCCACTACCCACCAACCACTGCACAACTCTAATGTTGCATCTATGTTGTTGCCAACTAGGCATCTACAATGCAACTCCCTCTCAACTGTTGTTGCTGCTACTACAACTACAACAACTGCAAAACATCCAAAATACTAAATCAACTTCCTCTGTGTTGCATCTGTCCCTTGAGCATCTGGCTGCGACTAGCCTCTGCACTGTCCACTGGGAATCTGCTACAGAGCCTCTTGCTCTGTTGTCAACATTTTTCTGTGTTCCTCAGCACCTAACTGCAACTAGTCTATGTTGAAATTTGGTACCGGAGGACAGGTGGTTCCCTAAGGCCTTGATCTTTGGCCTAGGGAAAAGTGTCCAAAATAGTTTAATTTTTCTCCTAAAGTAACTTTATAATTTTTATAAAGTTAAATCTAATTTAAAAGTGACTTTAAGTGATAAAGTTACTAAAGTCTAATTTTAAAGTGACTTTAATAAAGTTAATGTGAAATTAGAAAGGAAAAGTGACTTTGGAAATAACTGACTAAGTGGGTCTTTATTAAAGTGGGGTAAGTTAAAAAATAAAAAGTGAGATTCAAATGAGCATTTAATCTCAACCCTAAATCTCAATCTATTTCAGCCATTGGATTTAGAGGTTACCCAAAAGTCACTTAGGATTAGATTAAAAGAGGAAAAGGAGGCAAGAGGTCATTCATTCTTTCATAAGCAGATTGAGAGAAAGAGAGCAAGAGAACAAGAGAAATTTCTGGACAAGGAGGAGAAGGAGACAGCAACTTGGCACACATTCCAAGGCAGCAGTTGAGCAGATTTGTACAGTTGATTCAGCACACAGTGAAAGGCTGATTTTGGCACAATTTTCTAGAAATCTGTACAGCTGGTTTGCACAGAAATCGAGTAGTTTGTTGTTTTTTTGCACGCAAATCGAGGTCCGTATAGCGCATTTATTGCAGTACGTACAACGCATGTAATGCAGGCCGTACAGCAGCGTTTAATGCTGAAAGTGGGCACGAAAATCGAGGAGGTCGTACAGCATTTATTGCTGTCCTGTTTGTTGTAATTTCCAGTTTGCTGTGAGGCACGGGAAAAGAGATAAGTTGTAAATTTGCTTGCTGATTTTTTTGCTGAATATTTCTCACTGTAAAAAAGACATTTTTAAAAATAAAGAAGAGCTCTCGAACTGGTTTTCCCCAAGAGTTGTAGGGGGTTTTTCCAGGGTCACATTGACCAAAAATCACTGTGTTCAAATGTGTTAAATGACAGTTTGTACCTGCTGATTTTTTATTTCTGCATTTTCCAGCATTCTGTAAAATTTCCAGAATTTGTGTTTTCAGCAAAAATTTATTTTTTCAGTTGTTGAATGTATGGATATGGGAAAGGACATTTCACTATATGGGAGAAATAAGGTGAATCTGAAAACCGGGGTGGGAAATGAGAAATTTCTACATGGTATCAGAGCTTGAGTGCTAAAGTGCAGTTTGGGACAGCAAGGAGGAAAATTACAGCTTGCTCATTTTTCACTCATAAAATTCCAGCAAACTGATTTTTCACAAACAGCAGTTTTATCTTTACTACAGCAGTGCAATTTTTCAGTTTTAGGACAGCAGGATGTCATTGAGATTGAGGGTGGAAGATAGGCTGGATGGACATACAAATTACAGCGTTTGGAAGGAGAGAATGCAGAGTATCTTTGAGGAGGCAGAAGTCTGGGATATCATGGTGCATACCACACAGAACCCTGTTGTTGTGCCTATTGATGCTACTCAGTTGGCTGAGTATAATAAAAAGAACAACAAGGGTAAGAGACTGATTCTAGACGGAGTCAAAGACCATTGCATTCCTCATGTGAGAGAAAAGAGCAACGCCCATGAGATGTGGACAGCATTGTCCAATCTCTACCAGAGTACCAATGAGAACCGGAAAATGGTCCTAAAGGAGAAGCTGAAGAACATTAAGATGGTAATGATAGTGCAGCTAGATATCTCACAAAGATTACTAATGTGAGAGATGAGTTGGCAGCAATTGGAGAGGCCATTCCACCCACTGAGTTGGTGCGGATTGCAATGAAT
Source organism: Pinus taeda (assembly GCA_000404065.3). Classification (NCBI taxonomy): domain Eukaryota; kingdom Viridiplantae; phylum Streptophyta; class Pinopsida; order Pinales; family Pinaceae; genus Pinus; species Pinus taeda. The sequence continues at coordinate 100,475 of APFE031630222.1, read as the reverse complement.
GGCCTCCCCCGTTTATGGATGAACTTTGCTGATGGGGTTTGTGCACGTGAGGCCCTTCCCACATGGGAGAGGTTTTGGGATGATTGGATTCAGAGAGAGATAAGGAAAGGTCAGCTTCAGGCAGCCAAGCCAGTTGAGCAGGATGAGGATGTAGCACTGTCAGAAGGAGGCAAGAAAGGCAAAGGGAAGAAGCAAGTTTCCACAAGCAATGGTGGGGGCAAAGGCAAAGGTAAAGGTAAACAGGGTAACACACAGAAGGACTATTCCAAGGTGAAGTGTTGGAATTGTCAAAAGATGGGACACTATGCAGTTGTGTGTCCGGGGAAGAAGAAGGGGAAGAACCAGAGAGTGGAAACTTTAGCAGAGGTTGAGGACTTTGCAGTTCGTTTTGACTGGGAGTTTGGGTTCACTGCGTATGAGTCCTCTAGTGCAGGATCACCTGCCACACAGGTTCAGAGGGAGCATGATTTTCCCTTAATTAGTGGAGCATCTTCAAGTATATGGTATGTGAACAGTGGGGCTTCACGTCACATGACAGGAGTCCGTGAGTACTTCTCTGAGCTTTCAGAGAGTGGCACTGATATAGAGGTAGTACTCGGTGATGACAGAGTTGTTAGAGTAGTCGGGGTGGAGGAACTGACATTTCAGAGGGAGTCCAAACCTCCCTTGAAGGTGAAAGATGTTCTTTATGTGCCAGGGATGAGGAAGAACCTCATATCTGTCTCAACTTTGGAGGACAGAGGATATGAGATACTGTTCAGGGGAGGACAGGTGTTGATGTATCCCAGGGGCGCTCCAGCTGAGTCAGCTAGAGTGATAGGTGTACGCCATGCAAAGGTGTACAGGTTTGCATTCCAGCCTCTTTTGGCATTGAGTAGTAGTACCGACAGCAGAGCTAGCAGTTCTGAGCAGTGTGAGATTTGGCACCGCAGGATGGGACATATGTATCATGGAGCCTTGAAGACCTTGCGGGAGATCACTACAGGTATGCCAGATTTCAGTACTGAACACTTTGATACTTGTAGAGGATGTGCTATGGGCAAGTTTGCCAAATCCCCTTTCCCAGCAGTGACAGCAGAGCGACTGGGATACTTGATTTGATACATTCTGATGTGAGCGGTCGGATGTCTCATGTTTCCTTGAGTGGATATGAGTATTATGTTTTATTCATTGATGATCACTCCAGGAGGACCTGGATTTATTTCTTGAAGACCAACAGTGAGGTCTTCAAGCGGTTTCAGGAGTTCAGAGCTCTTGTGGAGACACAGACAGGTCGGAAGATCAAGTCCCTGAGGTCGGACAATGGAGGGGAGTACACCCTTGGAGAGTTTGTTGACTATTGTGCGGAGGCAGGCATTAGGAGGGAGTTCACTGTTCCTTACAACCCCCAGTAGAACGGGGTTG